>KN476037.1:3973-18208 GCA_000787095.1 Periophthalmodon schlosseri
GAACTTTTTACTGCAAAGAAAATTATAGTAAATGTCCCACTATAAACTGAATGACACTGGATTATGACACAGACCCAGGGCTCATTAAAGGTTCAGTGTCTCTGTAATAACTGCACCAATCTGAATGACTGTGGGCCTCTGCTTCCAATACGCTTAGATATGTGGCCTTTAGTGAAAAGTTTGGACACCCCTAGTCTACAGAAAGGTTTGAGCTGAGTTAAGTCTTCAGGGGAGGGACTGTCGTAGGGACCAGGGGTAAATTCATTCCAACACGTTTTGTAAAAAAATGGATCTGAATAAAATTTTGTTATAAAAGTTCATATGTTTGAGAACATTTGTGCTGAGCCACAAAACACAACCAAATATTTGAAACTCGGACGATTGAGAGACGCCAACACAGTTCAATTCTTGTTTGAGTATAAAGCACATTCCAAAGTGTCCGATGGCATG
The DNA here is from genome assembly GCA_000787095.1 of Periophthalmodon schlosseri. NCBI lineage: Eukaryota > Metazoa > Chordata > Actinopteri > Gobiiformes > Gobiidae > Periophthalmodon > Periophthalmodon schlosseri. Next base: position 4,424 of record KN476037.1, read on the forward strand.
TGGAGTTTGAAGACTTCAGTTTGAACTGATCCCTCTTCTGTCCTGCTCAGTACATTTAGCTACTGTCCCACTTAAAAAAAACAAACACATTAGTTACTTACGTCAGGTTTGTTTCAGAGGGACCACGGTCAGACAAACCAGATAATGCAGTTTACATTTCATTTGAAATAACTTTTAACTCAAAGTCTCATACTTTGGCTTAAGTCACATGCTCACTCAGTGTCCCATCTTTTTAGTAGAGAAGCACCAATACTGAAACACATCCAGCTGTAGTGTTAATAAAAACACACATCCAGCTGTAGTGTTAAGAATAAAAACACAGCTGGATCTCTGTTTTAAGGAAATGAGTGTCATTGTCCCTACAGATGAGCAGCCGAGATTAACCGATACCAGAGTATCGTTATAGGAGCTGAAACAGCTGGTCTAGACAAAAGGGATGCACTGATCCAAACTGAGGGAGCAGTAGTTTCAAAGGGGTTCAAACCGTTTACCTGCCCAAGGGTGCCTTTCTTTTGCTGTGGACCCGTTCTAGACACGTTTTATGAAAAGCTAAAAAAACTGCTTCAGTTCAAAAACATTTTTATTCACAGGAAAAACAGTGAAAATCAAATGAGAATCTTTAAACGAGTCAATTTGAACTAAAACTCTTTATTTTAGTGTTTTTTTTTCAAAATAATGGCCAATGGTTTATTTTACAGTATTTCAAAACACAAGCTCTGATCTGCACTATTGCACATTCCCCTACAGGAGGGTGGGAGGGCATCTGACACAGGGGTACAGGAGGATGGGAGGGTATGTGGCTCTACAGAAGGCAGCAGGCCCTGAACAGCTCCAGCGATGATGTCACCTCGAGGGAAAGGCTTTGATTGGCCGAGAGGAAGAACACAGCGCCCCGCTTCAGAGTGATGTCACTGCGTGTAGGACAGTGGGCGGAGCCAGAGATGACCAATAGGATGCTGCCGCTGTCAAGGGCCGCCACAGTATACGACTTCACCGCAGCAGGAACCTACGGCAAGACCAGAGTTAAACAGAGACCAGAGACCAGAGGCTGGTTCTCAAATGGAACGTTCTTTGTTCGTAAGTCAGTTCCTTTCAAAAAGTGTCCTCCTCAAACCACAGACTGTATAAAGAAGTGGACTGAGTGTGGCATCACCCACAACGTTCAGCTCCAAATGAAGCTCATCAAGGCTAGCAGTTATAGCAGCTAATCTGGAGCTTGACTGGTTTGTTATTAATGTGGAGGACATGAGGAATGGACCACGACTTCGGCAGTGAATGATGACCTGGCTGCCCTACCACGCTCAGACTAGAGACCAGATTTTTATAAAAACTGAGATCGCTGCACCACCAACAGTGAGGGCTTGAGCCATTTGAGTCACATGACCGGAGTTCTGAGTCGTGTTCGACAGGCACCCTGAGCCGTATTCGACAGGCGCTTTAAGCCATGTTCGACAGGCACTCTGAGCCGTGTTCGGCAGGAGTTTGGCTGTAACTTTAACTAAAAGATGTAACTAAGAGCAAAAGATAAAAGGTCATAAAAACAAACAAATGGGTCGGGTCGGGCCGGGGTCGGGCCGGGGTCGGGCCGGGGTCGGGCCGGGGTCAGACTATGAAGCAGCAGTGTATTTTCACAAGGGCCACATCTTGTAACAGTAAAATCATTCAGGGCATTTAACCCGGGTTTAACAGTCACTGCACCTTTAATAAGGCTTTAAACAGTGATTCCAGGTCTGTCACAGTGTGATGTCACAGTGTGGTGTCAGTATGATGTCAGTGTGATGAGGTCACTGGGGTTACAGTAGAATTATTTAACTCATTTGTAAAATGTTCTGTTGATGATCATTTGGGCCCGAGAGCCAATAAAACTGTGTCTGAGGGCCGCAGTTTGGATACCCCTTCCCTAAAGTCCTGTCCTTTTCATGAGTTCAGACAAGCTCTAAAGTGGATGACAGGTGTGGGTCAGACAGGTGCATTGTGGGAGGTACCTGGATGTGGAGGACGCTGAAGTCGTCAATGGGCGGGTCGTACAGGGTCACGTGAGGGTCCAGGTCGTCAGGGCGACAGGGGAACAGTTTGGAGTGGGCAGGGCTCGGGCTGTAGTCCAACATCTCACACAGAGTCTCCACATCCAGGAACTTTGGGGTCAGACCGGCACGGACTGTGTTATCACTGCACGACATGCATTCTACACAGTCTAAAAGACACAAGAGACTGGGCTTAGTCCTGGCTTAGTCCTGGCTTAGTCCTGGCTTAGTCCTGGTTTAGTCCTGGCTTAGTCCTGGCTTAGTCCTGGCTTAGTCCTGGCTTAGTCCTGGCTTAGTCCTGTATCAGCTCTGGTATAGTCCTAGTTTAGTTCTGAATTGGACCCTCTGTAGTCCTGGTTTAGTTCTGATTTAGACCCTCTTTAGTCCTGGTTTAGTTATGATTTAGACCCTCTTTAATCCTGGTTTAGTTCTGGGTTACTACCTCCGTGCAGATAGGCGTGGATCTCATTGGCTCGCAGAAACATGGCGTCTCCGGGCTGAAGCTCGATCACGTTCAGGAAGTAAACACAGAAACAGCCGATATCACCGGGGAACTGAGCATGAAGAGTTAACACGAGCCGGTCCACAGGTGAGTCTTTACCTGAGGAGAGACAGGTGAGACAGGTGAGACAGGTGAGACAGACAGGTGAGTGTTGACCTGAGGAGAGACAGGAGAGACAGACAGGTGAGACAGACAGGTGAGAGAGACATGTGGGTCTTTACCTGAGACACAGAGAGAGACAGAGACAGGTGAGAGAGAGGAGAGATGGGTGAGAGACAGGTTTAGTCCTGGTTTCATCCTGTTTTTTTTTTAAATTTATATCTTTTCATGGATAAAACAAAGCCTCTAAACGCGACAGTACTAAAAAAAAATAATAATATAATCTATAATAAAAATATATAAATAAAAATAAATAAGAAATTAAGAATAAAAACAAAAATACTGAATATTAATTGAGGAATAAAACAAATAAATAAAATAAAATACAAGTCAGATCCATCCATCTTCTTTTGCTTATCTAGGGTTGGGGGCTGGGTCACTGGAGGTAGCAGCCTAAGCAGGGACTCCCAGACTTCCCTCACTCCAGACACTTTCTCCAGCTCCTCCGGGGATACCCCAAGCTGGTAAATTAAGAACTTGGTCTTTGGACTCAGCTCCTTCTTCATCACAACAGTCTAATACAGCGATGGCATCACTGCAGACGCTGCACCCATCCAACTGTCAGTCTCATGCTCCATCCTTCACTCACTCGTGAATAAGACCACGAGATACTTGAACTCTCCCTCCTTGAACCGCCACCTTAACGTGGTGGAGGGGTTTGAGCGCCCAAATGATTCTGGGAGCTATATTGTCGGGGAACTTCATGCCCTGGTCGGGTCACCCATGGCAAACAGGTCCTGGGGGATGGGTCAGACTAAGAACAGTTCAGAAGCCTTTCATGACGGTGACACAATCAGGCCAGTTACGTCGCCTGGATCAGCGTTACCGGGGCCCCACCCTGGAACTAGACCTGCGGTGGGTGCTCGACAGCGAGCGCCTGGTGGCTGGGCCTTTCCCCATGGGCCCGATTGGGCACAGCCCGAAGGAGAGACATAGAGCCGTCCTCCCGTGGACTCACCACCTGTGGGAGGATCCGTAAGGGGCTGGTGTGGAGAGTTCTGGGCGGCAGTCGAAGGCGGGGGCCTCAACGACCGGATCTCCGGACATGGAGACTGGCTCTGGGGACATGGAATGTCACCTCGCTGGGGGGGGAAGGAGCCTGAGCTTGTGCGGGAGGTTGAGCATTACCGACACCGATATAGTCGGCCTCACCTCCACGCACAAGCTTGTGCTCTGGAACTCAACTCCTTGAGAGGGGCTGGACTCTCCATTTCTCTGGCGTGGCCCGTGAGGAGAGGCAGCAAGCTGGTGTGGGCTTGCTTACTGCCCCACAGCTCAGCTGCCACATGTTGAGGTTCACCCCAGTGAACGAGAGAGTCGCGTCCCTGCGCCTTCGGGTCGGGGACAGGTTTCTCACTGTTGTGTAGGCCTATGGGCCAAACAGCAGTGCAGAGTACCCGGCCTTCTTGGAGTCCCTAGGAGGGGTACTAGACAGTGCGCCAACCAGGGACTCCATTGTTCTCCTGGGGGACTTCAATGCCCATGTACTAGACAGGCCCTAACCGGGGACTCCATTGTTCTACTAGGGGACTTCAACGCCGCCGTGGGCAACGACAGTGACACCTGGAGGGGCGTGATCAGGAAGAATGGCCTCCCTGATTTGAACCCGAGTGGTGTTTTGTTATGGACAAACTGGCTAGCACAGAAATCCAATAACGAACACCATGTTCGAGCACAAGGGTGTCCATCAGTGCACGTGGCACCAGGACACCCTAGGTCGGAGGTCGATGATCAAATTTGTTGTCATGTCATCTGACCTACAGCCGCGTGTCTTGGACACTCGGGTGAAGAGAGGGGCAGAGCGGTCAACCGATCGCCACCTGGTGGTGACTTTGACTCCGCTGGCGGAGTAGGCCGGACAGACCTGGCAGACCCAAGCGTACTGTGAGGGTCTGTTGGAAACGTCTGGCGAAGCCCTCTGTCAGGGGGATCTTCAACTCACACCTCCGGGAGAACTTCTCCAAGATCCCAGGGGAGGTTGGGGACATGGATTCCGAGTGGGCCATGTTCTCCTCCTCCATTGTCGATGCGGTTGCTCGTAGCTGCGGTCGTAATGTCTGTGGTGCTTGTCGCTGCGGCAACCCCCAAACCCGGTGGTGGACACCGGGAGTAAGGGATGCCGTCAGGCTGAAGAAGGAGTCCTATCGAGCCTTGCTGGCTTATGGGACTCCTGAGGCAGCTGACGAGTACCGGTGGGCCAAGTGTGCCGCGGCTCGTGCGGTCACAGAGGCAAAAACCACAGGATCTCATCTCTGCTGTTTGCAGATGATATTGTCCTGATGGCTTCATTGAGCCAGGACCTGCAGCAGGCACTGGGGTGGTTTGCAGTCGAGTGTGAAGCAGCTGGGATGAGAATCAGCTCCTCCAAATCTGAGGCCATGGTTCTCAACTGGAAAAAGGTGGATTGCCCTCTCTGGGTGGGTGGTGAGTACTTGTGTCAAGTGGAGTTCAAATATCTTGGGGATGGAGCGTGAGATTGACAGGCGGATCGGTGCAGCAGGACTGCCGTGGTGAAGAAGGAGCTGAGCCGAAAGGCAAAGCTCTCGATTTACGGTCAATCTACATTCCTACCCTTACCTATGGTCATGAGCTTTGGGTAATGACCAAAAGGACAAGATTGCGGATACAAGTGGGGTTTGCTCCGCAGGGTGGCTCGGCGCTCCCTTAGAGATAGGGTGAGGAGCTCGGAGTAGAGCCACTTCTCCTCCACGTCGAGAGGAGTCAGCTGAGGTGGCTTGGGCATCTGTTCAAGATGTCTCCTGGACACCTCCCTAGGGAGGAGGCCCCGGGGAAAACCGAGGACATGCTGGAGGGACTACGTCTCTCAGCTGGCCTGGGAACGCCTTGGGGTCCCACCAGAGCAGCTGGAGGACATGTCTGGGGTGAGGGAAGTCTAGGAGTCCCTGCTTAGACTGCTGCCCCCGCAACCTGGCCCCGGATAAGTGGAAGAAAATGGATGGATGGAGATAGATAGATAGGATGGAGACTTGAGCTCCTCCACTTGAGGCAAGGACTCTCCAACCACCTGCAGAGGGCACCACCTTTTTCCGCTGGAGAATCATGGCCTCGGATTTGGAGAAGCTGATTCTCATCCCAGACGCTTCACACTGCAAACTACCCCAATGGCTGCTGCAGGTCCTGATTCAATGAAACATCAGGACATCATCATCTGCAAACAGCAGAGATGAGATCCTGCAGTCCCCAAACCGGATTCCCTCTGGCCCCTGGATGCGCCTAAAAATTCTGTCCATACAGAACCGGTGACAAAGGGCAGCCCTGGTCCAACATGCACTGGGAACAGGTCTGACATACTGCAGAGAACACGTCCTGCTCCAGTCACACAGGGACATCAACTTTCAAACAAATCTGAGACCACCATACTCAAGGTTGGCCACTGAGGTAACTTCATTAAGACAGTTGATAGAAAATGGTGGAGTTGATGATTTCCAATCCTAAAGTTTGATCGCTGCAACCATCCCAAACCTAATAATTATTTTTTAATATGAAAAGAATGCAAGTCATCATCGCTAAAACAGCCCAGCACTGTTATGAGAGGGTCAGGGGCTATTTGGACTTTGGAATTGTCCATCCTGGTTTAGTTCTGGTTTAGTCCTGATGTAGTCCTGGTTCAGTCCCTTACCCTCCTCTGAGAGCCTGTGGACAAGAGCCTGGAGCTGGGTCTTGACCACATCTGAGTCACTCCTCATCATTCGGCTGAAGCAGGTCTTTAGGGCCATGCGGGTTTGGTCCAAATCCCCGAGTCCAGACCTCAGACCGTGGACCGAGTCTGGACCTACAAGCACCAGGAGCTCCGGGACCTCTGAGAGCCATGAGAAAACTGGTTCAGTCCTGGTTCAGTCCTGGTTCAGTCCTGGTTCAGTCCTGGTTCAGTCCTGGTTCAGTCCTGGTTCAGTCCTGGTTCAGTCCTGGTTCAGTCCTGGTTCAGTCCTGGTTCAGTCCTGGTTCAGTGTCTTACCTGAGAGGAAGTCCAGGACCTCTGTGACTGGTCTGAAGCCGCAGAGACCGGTGAAGGGTGTGAGGGCGATGGCCATCTCCGGTTTGTGGTTTTCATCGGGATAATGCTCCGGGAACTGAGCGTGGAGTCGTTCTGCCAACTCCTGAGAGAGACCAAGGCTACATTGATGAAGTAAATAATAAATTAAAAAAATAAAAGAGACCAGACGCTTGTCCTGCTCTCGTCCTGGTCCAGTCCTGTACCGTACCCGGTCTGGATGTGCCTGGATGGACAGTGCGGTCCTCACTGACAGCACTTTGAATAAAAAGGGGAGTTTTCCATTGAATCTGTCTCGGACTTTGGAGCCGAGACTCTGGGGGTTCTTTTGGATCCAGGCTCCTAAAGTCCGCTCCGAGATCTGGTCCAAGAGGATTCCGGAGTCGGCTTTGGGATGCGCGCCCATCCACAGCTGAAAGAGAGACTGAAGTGAGGTCTTTTCTATGGCAGGTTACAATCATTTTACTCAAACACACTTAAAATCATTAGATTTAAGGTTTTAATAAAACTTTTACAATTTATTCCCAGTTTGGCCTAGTTTGGCATAGTTGATTTTAAATTCAAAGTAGAATGTGTTTTGACAAAAATTAGGAACCTGCAAGTTGGCATATATTATAACTTTCCGTCAGATGACTATAGATGTCTTAGATTGTTTGTCTTTAAAGTTTATGAACACAAACTTAACACAAACATTTAATTTGCTTTACAATATAGGAAGAGGCTGATCTCGAGACTGTGACTGAGGTGATGCCTGAAGAAGTTAAGGAGGACAACTGTGCTGCTGGTCCACCACCCAAGCGAAGGACATGTGCAGTTTGGCTGATCTAATCTCTGTCTCGCAGCAGTACCTGCGCTGTAGGTACTGCTGCGAGACACAGAACCACACATAACCATACAAAAGAAGAGGTGACAAAGTACAAGGAGGCAACAGCCTTGTCTCTTTCAGAGGGAAATTCACTTAGTTGGTAGAAAGAGCATCACAATGAATATCCACTCATGTCACAGCTTGCAAAAATGTACCTGTGCATCCCAGGCACTAGTGTCTCGTCTGAGCGTGTATTCTCTCGAGACACTGTCGCCGCTCAGAGAAGTGCGCTCAGCTCAGACCATGTTGACCAAATTCTGTTTCTAAACAAAAATCTTTAAGAAATCGCTTTCTATTTTTGTTGTGGTTGTTTGGTTACATTTGCTGAAAAGCAGTGTTCTCAGGGCTACTAGTGTTACTGAAGTTAACCAAATCAGCATTATTCTAGGTTTAATGAGCGTTCTATGTGTAAATATAAATGCAGCATTTGGTTTTAGAATCACAGCAACAATTTAATAGTTATGTTGTGAGATCCTTTAGATCAGTCAAACTGCACATATGCCTTTGTTCAAGTAATTGTTAAGCTCGTATAATATCCGATATCATGGTATATTGGCCAGGAAAAAACCCATATTGGTCAATCTGTAGTCCCGAGCCACTCCAAGGCAGTGCTTCCCCTGCCATCCTGGCTTCTACAGAAGCGAGGTGTTTCACACTCCCCGGTGATGTCACGCTGGATGTGTGCTGCATATATATCTATGGTGGAATGTTCAGCAGCAACACAAATTAGCACTAACAGTGCCAAAAAAGTTTTAAAATAGTCTAAATCACTTTTTAATTTTTTTTTAGTTTCAAACAGCACATTTTTAGGAGCCTGTGATCAATCTGAGCGTTCATGGTCCTGTTTAGGAGTTTGATTTTCAATAAAAAGGTGAGAGTGAACTGAAAAACTGTTGGTTGTGACTTGTGACTATAAAGCTATTTGACGGGGACTTATTTAACAGCATAAATCAGCTCAGCTTGTAGTTCAGCTAAGTCAGGTCTTTATGGTCAGATTATGTTACAAAAAATCAGATTAAAGTCTAACAAGCCTCAGACAGAGCAGTGCATTCAAATGTTGATGACATCATCCATATCAATCCTGAGTTTACCCTGACGTAAGTGGATGGGCCCCATGATTAACCCTAACAGAGGTATGAAGTCCTGGTCCAGTCCTGGTTTAGTCCTAGTTTAGTCCTGGTTTAGTCCCGTTTTATTCCCAGTCTAGTCCCAATCCAGTCCTAGTCCATGTTCAGTCCTGGTCCAGTACCTCAGCGTAGGGCATGTTGGCGTCAATGGTGCTCTGGGGGGTGCTGTGGAGCAGGAGCTGGGCTACTTCACTGTTTAAACCCAACTTCCCCCACGAGTAGTGCTGCGGCCTGCAGGCCAGAGGGAGAACTGCAACACAAATATTACAGATTACCTACAATGCCATCCCATGCCAGTGTTTTCTGTTTGAGAGAAGAACTCACCCTAAATATGCAGAGTTTGTGTGTTAAACATGTGTGAATGAAACAAAACTCCAGGTGTGTTTGTGATGAGGAAACAAAAGAGAATAGTGTAAAATATGAGCCCTTTAAATCACTGTGAAACTCCACTGAGGCTGTGACCAGTGACCATTACTCACACTTCAGGTCATCAAAGTCTCGATAAAGTCCAAGTGAACGGAGCACCTCTGCTCTCTGAGAGGAGATACTTTATTAAAGTAGCACGGCGTGATTTTAAAAGTGCCCTATGTCACTTTTCTGTCCTGTCTCCAAGAAGATGTTGTTATTATTATTTAATATTTATATTTATTGTACAAAGTTGAAAAAAAAAACTGAGGCACTCAGAAAGTACAAAATAATTAAAATCCTTCATTACCACATGGCAGATAAAGTTAAAATCACTCTAACGCGGTTCAGTGCCTCAGACAGGTCCAGTTCAGGTAAATGTGACAAAAGCGAAATTCCTAAGTTTAAACCAATATTTGAGAGTTTCCTCATAGCTCCACCACAACAGCCCTGATCACCACAGACTTCATACACACACAGACTTTAAAGTCTATGAACCAGACACGGGTCTCAGAGAGCAACTCCAGGCCTAGTCCAGGATTAGATCTGGTCTAGTCCAGGTCTAGACCTGGTTACATACAGTCTTTGTTATATACTGTTTGTGGTTTAAACGGTGGCATGTATAGATCATAGCACAGAGATGATAGTACATAATAAATAACACAGCACCTACGTGCAGCACGTGCGTGCAGCAGGTGCGGGGGAAACGGTGGATTCTCCCGATACCGAGACCAGTGCGCTCACGCAGTCCCATCGCACACTGCGGGAGCGCACATGCCACCGACATACCCCGGACTGACGTGACCCTGAGCCCGGTCACAGGGACCTCTGAGGCCCCGGGAGCACCGAACAGAACCGCAAAGCGGGCTACAACACGGGAGCCAATGACCGTAGAGCGGAGAATAAACCCGGTAAGCCCCCGTAAACCCCGGTAAAACCGAGAGCAGAGCCGCAGACACTCACCGGTCACTTCCGCCATCGCCGCATCCACAGCGGCGCATGCGCTGTACCAGGCAGCACCGCGGAACAGAAACAGGAAAAGTTTATCTCCGCCTCGCCTCCGCTTTTCCCCGTTGTTTCTGCGGTAAACCACGTCCCGCCGCTATGTCCGGCTTCGACACGAACCCCTTCAGCGCCGGCGTCGGAGAGAACCCGTTTGAGGTGAGTTTTCCGGGACTTTTCCGGGACTTTAGCGGAGTTTAGAAGAGTTCAGCGCAGTCTGTGTGGACTGTGGCGGAGGGGCGGGGCTCGGAGCAGGAACTGCGATGTGATTGGACAATTTACAGTGAATGACAGGGCAGGAGCGAATCAGAGCACAGAATATAGCCGAGGGGCGGGCTCAAGGGTGAAGGAAACTGAAGTGAGGGTCTTTAGAGGGAAGTTTCACTCTGAAAACCGGTTTTAAATTGTTTAAACGTAGAATGGTGGTCTGAAGAACGGTCTGCGACACAAACTGCGGTTGTGTAAGTGTAAACAGACCCGAACAGCGCGGAAATGAGCCGGAGAATATGGAGAGCAGCGGCTGTAAACGTCACACACACCGCGCTTTCTCCCGAAAACACTCAGGGTCACCAGTCAAAGTGAAACCTTTTATATACACAAACTGAAACCTTTCATATACACAAACTGGAACGATTTCTATACACAAACTGGAACTTTTAGGCAAGGCAAGTTTATTTGTATAGCACAATTGGTACACAAAGTAATTCAAAGTGTTTTACAGAATAAGAAAGACATTAAAATCACTATACAGCAAATCAAAACTTAAATAAACATAAATAAATATAAATAATAATCATAAAATTAACATTAAAAGAGAAGAGTGCAGAATAAAACCCTTTCAGTCATACGCACAGCTAAACAGAACTGTTTTGAGCCTGGATTTAAACATTGTCAAAACAGAGGCCTGTCTCACATCTTCAGGAATCTCCAGGTTTTAGCTACATAAAACTGACATGCTGATTCCCCATGTTTAGTCCTGACTCTGGGCACCAGCAGGAGGCCGGTCCTTGAAGTCCTCAGAGTGCGAGCTGGTTCATATGGCACTAACACGGAGATGTACTTTGGTGCTAGGCCATGGAGAGACTTGTACACCAGCACAGCTGCTTTCTATTCTATTCTCTGAGCCACAGGAGCCAGTGCAGAGACCTGAGCACAGGACTTATGTGCTTGTACTTCCTGGTTCTAGTCAGGACCCGAGCAGCAGCATTCTGGATGTACTGCAGCTGTCTTAACGTTCGTTTGGAGAGGCCAGTGAGCATACACTTTACACATTTTATATACACAAACTGGAACAAATTATATACACAAACTTTTATATACATATATTCTATAAAATATTCCACACAAAAATATATAAACTCTGATCTTCTCTTTATTCACTTATCTTATTTCATTTCTTCTCTTTCCTTTTGTCTGTTTGAACAAGTTTATCTTAATCTGAACTTCACATTCACGGTGAGCTTTCAGTCTTCGTAAGCGTCATGTGCAGCCAGGTGCCTGTCTTACGTAGGAAGGGGCGGGGCTCGGCACAGCCGGGTTCTGCTCAATATAAAAAGGCGTGACCCAAACAAATGACACAAAAGAGACAAAATAAACAGGGAGAGAGAGAGAGAGAAATGGGGAGAGAGGGAGGAAAGAAAAGAGAGGGAAACAGAGAGAGAGGGAGGAAAGAAAAGAGAGAAACGGTGAGAGATGGAGGAAAGAGAAGAGAGAAATGAGGAGAGAGGGAGGCAAGAAAAGAGAGAAATGGGGAGAGAGGGTGGGAAGAAAAGAGAGAGACGGGGAGAGAGGGAGGAAAGAAACAGGGAGAAACAGAGAAAGGGAGGAGAGAGAAACAGGGACAGAGGGAGGAGAGAGAGAGAAACAGGAGAGAGAGAGGAGAGAGAAATGGAGAGAGAGAGATGAGAGAGAGAAACGGGAAGAGAGGGAGGAGAGAAATGGGCAAAGGAGGGGAAGAAAAGAGAGCAAAACGGGAAGAGAGGAGAGAGAGAAATGGGGAGAGAGGCAGGAGAAAGAGAAATGGGGAGAGAGGAAGGACAGAGGGAGGCGAGAAAGATAGAAAAAGGGAGAGAGGGAGGAGAGAGAAATGGAAAGAGGGAGGGAAGAGAGAAACAGGAGAGAGACGGGAGAGATGGAGGAGAGAGAGACGGGGACAGAAGGAGGAATGAAAAGAGAAACGGGGAGAGAGGGAGGAAAGAAAAGAGAAACAGGGAGAGAGGAAGGAAAGAAGAGAGAAACGAGGAGAGAGGCATGGAAAAAAGAGAGAGAAATGGGGAGAGAGGGAGAGAGAAGTGGGGAGGGAGGAAGGAGAGAGAGACAGGGAGAGAGGGAGGAAAGAAAAGAGAGGGAGAGAAATGGGGATAGAGGGAGGAAAGAAATAGAAAGAAATGGAGAGGGAGAAAAAAGAGAGAAACTGGGAGAGAGGGAAGAAAGAGAGAAATGGGCAGAGAGAGAGACAGGGAGAGAGGAAGGAAAGAGAGAGGGAAATGGGGAGAGAGGGAGGAAAGAAAAAAGAAATGGAGAAAGGGAGGAGAGAGAAACAGACAGAGAAGGAGGAGAGAGAGAGAAACAGGGAGAGAGGGATGAGAGAGAGAAACGGGAAGAGAGGGAGGAGAGAAAAAAGAAATGGGGAGAGAGAAACGGGGAGAGAGGGAGGGGAGAGAAAAAGAAGAGAGAGCGAGAAAGAGACAGAAACAGGGAGAGAGGGAGAAGAAAGAGAAACGGGGAGAGAGGGATGAGAGAGAGAAACAGGATAGAGGGAGGTGAGAGAGAGACAGGGAGGAATGAAAAGAGAAAAATCGGGAGAGAGACGAAGGAAAGGAGAGAAACGGGGAGAGACGGACGAATGTAAAAAGCGAGAAATTGGGAGAGAGAGGAAAGAAAAGACAGAAATAGGGAGAGGGAGGAGAGAAACGGGGAGAGAGGGAGGAAAGAAAAGAGAGAAACGGAGAGATGGAGGAAAAAAGGAGAGAAACGGGAAGAGAGAGAGAAACGGGGAGCGAGGGAGAGAGAAATGGGGAGAGAGGAAGGAGAGAGACAGGCAGGAGAGGAAGGAAAGAAAAGAGGGAGAGAAAAATGGGAAGAAGGAGGAAAGAGAGAAACGGAGAGAGGGAGGAGAGAGATAGAAACGGGAAGAGAGAGAAAAATGGAGAGAGAGGGAAGAAAGAGAGGAAACGGGGAGAGAGGGAAAAAAGAGAGAGAGAGAAATGGGGAAGGAGGGAGGAGAGAGAGAAACTGGGAGAGAGGGAGGAAAGCGAGAAAAACTGAAAGAGAGACAGAGAGGGAGAAAAGAGAAGGGGGGTGAACCAGGACTGCAACTCCCATCAAGCCTCAGCACATTGTTCATAGAGGAGGGGGTCAGAGGATCAAAGGGGAGAGCGGTAGAGGAGCAGAGGGTCAGAGGAGAGGAGTAGAGGAGCAGAGGGTCAGAGGAGAGGGGTAGAGGAGCACAGGGTCAGAGGAAAGGAGAGGAGCAGAGGGTCAGAGGAGGTGCAGATGGTGTAGAGGATGACAATTGTTGTGTTTCAGGATCCTTCGGTGACGCAGGTGATGAACTCCACTGTGACGTCGGTCGAACAGTTTAATCCAAACGTGAGTCTAAACCAGGACTAAACCAGGACTAAACCAGATCTATACCATGACTAAACCGGACCTATACCAGGACAAGCGGCGATGATGGCCCTCGCCAC
>KN476039.1:7509-31508 GCA_000787095.1 Periophthalmodon schlosseri
TCACCTGACCCCTGCCTCCATCACCTGACTCCTGCCTCCATCACCTGACCCCTGCCTCCGTCACCTGACCCCTGTATTATTATTATTATTATTTCGATGTCAAATACATCCACGCAGCCTCCAGTTTGGATGATTAACTGTCACGTCTAATACACTAGTTTCTCTTAGGGGTAAAAAATAAGACTGTTGTGTGGTGTTTGCATCTGATTTTAAAGCATTTTGAATCTGTGTGAGTTAAAAAGTAACTTTGGTGTGCTGTTAGCATGCTATTTGTTGTTAGCAGTGGTGTGACGCCCAAACTCTGATCCGAAGTTGTTAAAAGTGCTCATAAACTAATCGCAGTGAGTAATTCAGAGCTGGTTATGCTTTAGGAAAGTGAAGAATACGTTTGGACCACTGCAAACGTTCTGTTTTTCACATTTATAAAACAGTAAAAAACAGGTAGAGCAGTTTAACTACTAAGAGATCTCAGGGAAACTAAAACAGAAGATGAGGAGAGACTGGAGCAGTATTAGGGAAACAGGCCTAATGGAATCCTGTTTGGACCATGTGAGCCACATTTAGAGTTATATATATATACATATGTTTTTTTTTTTCTTTTCAAAACATAAATTGAAACTAAATATAAATGTCCCTATACCATCGAAGTATCATAAAATCTGGAAGATGAACCCAACATGGCGTCGTGTTTTTTCAGTGACCTGAGCTCATTGGCTCATGGGCCCAAAAATCATTTTCTCTTCTGCATTACTTCATCAACACGAGCTGGCTCCTCCCACCATGTGACATCAGAGTCAGAGCGATAGCTGCTAGAGCGGAGCTAGCGCGGGCTCAGAGCGGAGCTAGCGCGGGCTCAGAGCGGGGCTAGCGCGGGCTCAGAGCGGGGCTAGGCTAAATCCTTACAAAGCAACTTTTAGGAGCTTTGAGGATTTTAAATTTAAAAATTTTCATGTTGTGAAAATAGAGAAGAATCCTACAAAATCGTCCCTTTGTAAAGCTGCGGCTGCCCTGTCAGAACACGAGCAGTTACTTAAAAACAGATTGCGCTCTATGGGAGCTGCAGTACCTGGAGCGGCCACTAGTCGATCTCCCCCCGTGACAGAGGTAGAGTCTTATCCGGGTCTTATAGATCTGTGGTCTATACGTACTGAAGAAGAGCCCAGGAAACACTCAGCCATCCCCAAATGTAAAGTAATGTAGCGTTGGCTAAATATTTGCGCTGCTGCTGTGATTATGAGCAGATATGACACAAATGCATTGGTTTGCTTAGCGAATCACAACAAACAGCACTTATCTTTGTTTGGACATCTCCTTCTATCTTATCAGGAGGGACCGCGCTCTCCAAACACCGCCAAATCCGCTCTTTCCTCTGCGCTTCTCCCAGTCTCAAGACGTCTGCTTGTTTGAAGTTTATCTAAGAAACATATGTATTGGTGGTTCCCAGCAGAGTAAATGATGATCCTGGGTGTCCACTTATCTTCCGGCCCCCCGGCCGCCGCACATGTTATTTATTATAGCCTGACACCTCGCCGTCTCAAAGCCCTCCGTGGTGGGCAAGATTCATGCGGCCGTCCCGCAGACACAGGAAGAACATTAAGAATCCTATCAACATCGTGTCGCGGTCGCCGGGGAAACGGGATGACCCCCGACAAGTTTTATGAGTCAGATTATTCTTAAAGTAACGAGAAGCCCAGATAGAGAGATTTGAGCGAGAGTCGAAGAGCCTGTCGGAGTGGACACGGCGAACGGCAGGGCGTAAATAATCCCTAACGCCGTTGTAAAGGAAGGTCCGATCTATCACCGTGAGCAGATGTTTTTGTGTATTGGACCAAAAGGAAGTAAACAGAACGGGCCCAGGTGCAAACTGCCTGTGGGAGCATCTGAGTGTCAGAAGGGTTCAAACGTAATATGCTCCGAGTAAGTGGCACTATTTTAGGCGCCTGAAACGAGCAGGTCATTTGTGTATGTATGTATGTGTATAAACGGAGATAGCTAACCTGCTAGCTGCCGCGTTTCAAACAGGAAGTGACGATGGGCACTTCCGCCTCCATCGACTCTGCTCCACGTCGGCCCCTGTAACTGCTCCAACCTCGATGAGCTTCATTTGACTGGAGCCGAACGCTGCGGGCGACGTGACTCGGTCCACTTCTTTACACAGTCTGTGGCTGCAGTTCACTGTTTTGCCCCCCGCAGACCCCGGGCCTGGACCAGAGTAAGAGACTGACCCCTAAGATCCGTCTGTGCTTTATGAAACTGCAGGTAGAAGCGTCACTTTGAAAACTTTACCTGGATGTTAATTATATAAATGTGACCAGAAGCAGGTCCCGGGGAAAACCCAGGACCCGCTGGAGGGACCGTGCGTCTCGACCGGCCTGGGAACGTCTTGGGGTCCCACCGGAGGAGCTGGAGGAGGTGTCTGGGGAGTGGGAAGTCCGCGAGTCCCCGGTAAGTCTGCTGCCCCCACGACCCGCCCCGGAGAAAGTGAAGAAAATGGAGAAATGAAACAAAAAGGTTTTTCATAAGACATTTTATAAGAACTGAACGTGCACAGTCAGGACTTATACAGAGACATACAGGGGTCACAGAGCGTTTGTCCACTGAGCTGAAGGTTGGTGGTTCAAATCCCGCTCTCGACATAAACATCATTGGTCGAGCGTCGGATCCACTGACCCACAGGCTGACGGTGCGATTCCAGCTCCCACAGATGAATACTGTTATTGTGTCCTTGGGCAAGACACTTAACTCCCCTCACCCTCAGCGTCTATGTGCACTGGTGTATGAATGTGTGAGTGAATGTGTGAATGTGTGAGTGAATGTGTGAGTGAATGTGTGAATTGTGTGAATGGTGAATGTGTGTGTGAATGTGTGAATGTGTGAATGTGTGAATGTGTGAATGTGTGAATGTGTGAGTGAATGTGTGAGTGAATGTGTGAGTGAAAGCGCTTTGAGTCTTGAAGGAGGAAAATCGCTGTATAAAAATGTGACAATATTTAGGACAGAAATCTGAAAAATCTGGTGGTGGCAGTTTTAACGTCTTGGTTTATTTTGTTCACATATTCGATTCAAAACCTTTTACTGAGTGGATTTTGTATTTCTCACGTATTTATTTTAGTAAACAATAAACAAAAGTATGTAACTATGAACATTATTTTTTTAAAGCTGCCCTGTGTAACTTTTCTGGTGGAGGTCTGTCTCTTTCTTGCCTCCATAGTGATGTGTTGCTTTGTCCTAGAAAACTCCTCTGTTTTACATTGAACATATCTATTTATTAAATGACAGGTTTTTCTTGCTCAAATGGGCCTAAAAAGATTCTTCTGTTGGCAGAGCTCGCCTTTCCACAGACCTAACCTGTAACTTGGCCTGGCGGTCGTACCTGGACTCAATGGAGATACATAAAGTGTAAAATTCTAGATAAAACAGTCACCATGGAGACAAGCAGGTGGCATAACCCCCCAAAAAGTTTCACACTGTCTTTAACTCTAGACTCCTAAAAGTGGTGGAAGAAGTACTCAGTTTAGTGAAGTAAAAGTACAGATACTGGAGCAAAAATACTCTAAGTAAAAGTATCACATGAAAAAAATCTACTTAAGTAAAAGTATTAAAGTACCAGTTTAAAAATGTACTTAAAGAGTAAAAAGTAAAAGTATTTCACACAGATTCTGAGTCTTATAAAACTTCAAATGTGGTGATTTTGAGTTGAATTTTGTTCAACAGAAACAGCTGAATCAATCATTTTTTTTCTGTTTTTATCTGTATATTTTTGTTTGTTCAAATTATGAACGTGTTAAAATAAACCCTCAGCCTTTTCAGCAGGTCTCACACAATCATAAAAAATACTTTTACTTTTTAGTCCTGTTCAAAAATGCAGTGGAGCAGAAAGTACAGATACTGCTCTCAAATGTACTGAAGTAAAAGTAAAAAGTACACACTTTTACAGATACATAAGAATTATACTTTTACTTTATGTTCCATGACTGCAGGAATTTGAGGTTAACATCTAAAAAAATAAAAGAAAAAAATAAAAGAATCAAAAATCTGTGTAATGTTTATGAAACCAAACCCTGACGAGCCCAGAACCTTCAGCTCAGTGATAAATGTCCTTTCAGATTCTTTCAGTCCTGCTCTGCACTTAGACTCACTCTTTGAAGAATGGAGGTGGACATATGGCTTTCCCTTAACTCCCTTCAATTTACTGATCTATACCAGGTGCTGCCGTCTCCAGATAAACCTCTTATTCCTTTGCCCTGCGTCTATGGCGTTATGTGGCAAAAATGACTGCTAATTTCTTTGGCGAAAATGGAAAGGCCCCAGGTCCGTCCCATGTGGTGCTCAGATGTTCCTCCATAATTTATATTACATACAAAAAAGAGGAATGTGTTTTTCTGAGCAGAGAGGCCAAAAGTGCAATAAACAGATCACGTAAAAGAGCCACCAGAACGAGCAGAGAGCAAAGATAAACCACGAGGAGCAGATAAGGAGCCGTAATGGGGCTCCTTCAGTGTGGGACGGCCTGAAGCAACCTGGCAAATGACATCAGAATATTTAAGTGGACTCAAAACTCTTTTCCAACTTCAAGGACCCACTCATCCATTCACTCACACATTCACACACCAGTGTTCATCTGTGTGAGCTGGAATCGAGCCGCCAACCTATGACCGCTCGACCAATGATGTTCATGTCGAGGGTGGGATTCAAACCGCCAACCTTCAGGTCAGTGGACAAACGCTCAACCAACTGAGCCACTGTCTCCTCTCATGGACCGAGACACAGGCACAAAGTGTTTGATTTTTACTTTGAAATTTTAATCCTTTGTTAATTGGCCAATAGACGGTGAACTTTAAATGAATAATGTTTCGTAGTATGTCAAAGGTCCATGAGTGAGTTCACTGCTGTGTTATGTCACGCATCATCTGTGTTCATTTCAGAACTTTCAAACTGAAGACATCATATATGAAACAACGAACGATGTAGTAAAGTAAAAAGTTAAATTAAGTTAAATAACTTTTTTTTTTTTATATTCTATTTTTTAAAAGTTTTCTGTGTGTGTAAAATCCAGTCCAGTCTGTGATGACGACTCAACATTATAGATCAGAGAACAGTGTGATACGGGCCTTTAAACCTCTCTCTACTTGTGGGGTGTCCTGCTTTCTTCCACGGCTCAGGGAGCCTCAGGGAGCCTCAGGGAGCCTCAGGGAGCCTCAGGGAGCCTCAGGGAGCCTCAGGGAGCGTCGGTGTGGTCCTAATGGGTGTCTCCTCAGAGTCAGAGGTGCTCATGTTAATGGCCCACACTTCACACAAAAATGCATGGAGAATACTCACGGAATTCCTGGTGGTGGCTGTTTTGAATTCATCACGGTGATACACACAGACCTGTCACGTGTTCACATTCAGGCCCGACCACCTGGAAGAGCGAGACGTTTCTTATCTAATAAAGGGCTGACAGCGCGGAGCGGAGCTGAGCTCAGCTGGACAGCCCCTCGTCACGGATAAGGTAAGAAACACCCGGGAAAATGTTTTCGATGGGAAGCTGTGCGGATTAGCTTGTTTTCACATTATTTTGGAAGTTTACTTTGCATGGGGCCATAGACTGTATATATACTGGACACAGCTAACCTGCCGCTGCCGTGTTCCAAACAGGAAGTGATCATGGGCGCACTTCTGCCTCCAATTCACTTTGTAACTGCTGCTGTCAGACTCGTCATTTTGGTCTTAAATGTTCGTATTAACCCTCTACATGATCCTGGGGTTTTTATTTCACTATTGTGTCTGTAAATCAACATATGAACATTAATAACAGACAAATCAGGCGCCTTCTTTCCCCGAGGTCGCTCCTGCTGGCGTTAGATACAGGTTTGATTGACAGTGTTGCTAACCTACCTTCAACAGCCTCGCTCCAGATTGGCTCTTTGGTTGCTATGCTCTTTGGTTGGAACTCGTCTCCATATCGTTCCTGTAACTGCTCTGGCCTCGATGAGCTTCATTTGGAGCCGAACGCTGTGGTGACGTCACACTCACTCAGTCACTTCTTTACACAGTCTGTACATGGGGCTGCTGATCTTTACAGCAACACACTACACAAAGCCATTTTAAAGCCTCCCAGAGACGTCATTTATCTATATTCTCAAGTGTTTTTATATGTACGATAGCCGTTTAAATCGTCGTTTTATTACTAACACTAAATTAGATTCCCCTGAACATCTCTTAGCCCATCGTTTACACCTAATCGGTTCACATTTGGGCCCGACCACCAGGAAACATGAGGCATTTCTTATCTAATAAAGGGCTGACAGCGCGGAGCAGGAGTGGCGGAGCTGAGGTAATGGCCCTGTCCGTCTTCCCGTGGACAGCCCCTTGTCTTGTGCATTAGACAGGCCAGAATGAATCACCAACAACAATAGGCCTCATCAGATGAATCATAGGTGCACTCCCTCAGAACCATTACAATTACACGCTCCTCAAGCCAAGCTCATTACCAGATGTGAAAACACTTTACATGATGCAAATCTGCTGAAATATACTTATGTCAAATGTGTACGTATGTTCAGGGTAACTGTGATTCCGGACAAGAAAATAAGACGTAAAGAAGCTGGATTGTGAATATAAATCTATGTAAAATATAATCTGTGCCTGGGAAATCCACAACTGGCCTAAATGCAGGTCTTGATTCGAATCTCAAAGATCCCATAAACGTGTGTGTACTCGGATCCCTGCTGCAGGTAAAAGTGCAGACCGATCACCCGAAGACGAGGAGAGGAATTCAACTGCACGAGGTAAGAAACAGCCAGGGGAATAACACACATGTTTGGAGGTTTACTCAGGTTTACTCAGGTTTACTCAGGTTTACTAAGCTCCCTCCACCGTGGACCAGCCGATGTCGTTTCATTGTTTTGCTCTACTTTATTAAGTGCAAGTAAATCTACTAAAACTTGTGTGTTTGCACAGCGCAGAGCAAATAATTTATCTGAAGCATATCTGAAAATCACATAAATGAGATATCGTTTATCTATATTTGCATATTCCATGACTAGAACCAGGAAGTACTTCACACATGTGTCCTGTGCTCAGGTCTAGAACCATGAAGTACTTCACACATGTGTCCTGTGCTCAGGTCTAGAACCAGGAAGTACTTCACACATGTGTCCTGTGCTCAGGTCTAGAACCAGGAAGTACTTCACACATGTGTCCTGTGCTCAGGTCTAGAACCAGGAAGTACTTCACACATGTGTCCTGTGCTCAGGTCTAGAACCAGGAAGTACTTCACACATGTGTCCTGTGCTCAGGTCTAGAACCAGGAAGTACTTCACACATGTGTCCTGTGCTCAGGTCTAGAACCAGGAAGTACTTCACACATGTGTCCTGTGCTCAGGTCTAGAACCAGGAAGTACTTCACACATGTGTCCTGTGCTCAGGTCTAGAACCAGGAAGTACTTCACACATGTGTCCTGTGCTCAGGTCTAGAACCAGGAAGTACTTCACACATGTGTCCTGTGCTCAGGTCTAGAACCAGGAAGTACTTCACACATGTGTCCTGTGCTCAGGTCTAGAACCAGGAAGTACTTCACACATGTGTCCTGTGCTCAGGTCTAGAACCAGGAAGTACTTCACACATGTGTCCTGTGCTCAGGTCTAGAACCAGGAAGTACTTCACACATGTGTCCTGTGGCTCAGGTCTCTGGCTCCTGTGGCTCAGAGACTTTAAAGCAGCTCTGCTTGTTACAAGTCTCTCCATGGCCCAGCACCAAAGAACATCTCCCACATGTTAGAGCCTCATGAACCATCTCACACTCTGAGGACTTCAGGGACCTGCCTCCTGATGTAGTCTTGGTTTAGTCCTGGTTTAGTCCTGGTTTAGTCCTGGTTTTGTTCTGGTTTAGACCTGGTTTACTCCTGCTATAGTCCCGACATCCTGCTGGTGCCCAGAGTCAGGACTAAATCAGGTCTAAACCAAGACTAAACCAGGACTAAACCAGGTCTAAACATGGGGAATCAGCATTTGAGTTTTCTGCAGCTAAAACCTGGAACATTCTTCCTGAAGATCTGAGACAGGCCTCGACTTTGACGATGTTTAAATCCAGGCTCCAAACGGTTCTGTTTAGCTGCCTGTGACTGAAAGAGTTTTATTCTGCCTCTTCTCTTTTGATGTTCATTTTATGACCATTATTTATGTTTTAATGTTTCTTATTCTGTAGAGCACCTTGAATTACTTTGTGTATGAAATGTGCTGTACAAATAAACCTGCCTTGCCTATATGTATCACAGCTGTTTTAATTAGCACTTATGGCTAAAGCTATTGTATTGCTAATATTTGCTTAACTGTTTGACCTGCATGTAGCCTGGGTTCTAACTGTGCTTGTAAACTTAGTCATTGGCTGTTTTGCAATATCCATGAGCCTTTCCTAGTGCAGGGGTCACCCAGGAGTCATTCTCCCTGAATTAAATGCAACAGGTACAAAAGTTACAATACATCAAACTTATATAGAACTTTTTGGCCAAACTTAAAAAAGACAAATCGAATACAAAATAAAAGTGACATGGCAAATATTGGAATGGCCATGTTTGAACAGGTGGGTTCTCAGCAGTGTTTTTAACTCCTGTAATGAGTCTGAGTTCCTGGTGGGTTGTGGGAGAGAGTTCCAGAGGGTGGGAGCTGCAGCAACAAAGATTTCATCCCCCAACGGCTCTGGCGATGGGAGAAAGTTGAAGTGAGCGGCTCAGAGCAGAAGGGTTAGTGACACTGTAGAGGCATAAGATGTGCCAAAGAATTTACAGAATAACTGTTGCTCCACCAAAGATTTGATCTACCACAACATCTGATGCATCTAATTATAAAGATGCATTAGATGACCTTGGTCCAAAACTTCTATTACAGCTGCTCCTTATTTAATTCAGCCTCTTTTACATATTTTTAATGTATCAATTCAAATGGCAGTTACACCAGAATTATGGAAAATGACACATGTTTTGTCTTTACATAAAGGTGGGACAACTAAAAATGTAAATCATTCTAAATGACCTTGTCTTGCAAAAGTTTTCTAAAAGTAAGTTACAAATCAAGTTACAATTTATGTAAACAAAAGCTCAGTTTTATCAGTGCGGTTTCAGAAAAGTCCTGTCACTGCAAACACAAAAGCTTTAACTGTCATTTTCTCAGCCGTTGATGAAAAAGATTGTGTGTCTCTGTTTATTGATTCAACTGGAGCTTTTGTTTCAGTGGATCATGGAGTCGTCTTGAAGCGTCTGAAGCAGAGTGGATTTGACAATGTTTCATGTAATTGGTTCCAAAATTATCTTTCAAACAGAACCCGGGCAGTAGTAGCCGATGAGTTTAAATCAAGTTGTTTAACTAAGCAAAGGAGTTCCCCAAGGCTCAATTTGGGCCCGCTACTTTTTACTGTATTTATTGATTCCATTAGTTACAATCTAATAGAAAGCCTCATACATTTATATGCAGATGATGCTGTTTTGTATGTAAGTGCTCCCTCTGCTGGTCAGGCGCTTTTAAAACTGTAACAAGATTTTAATGAAATCCAAAATAATCCAAAATGCAAATAAAACAAAGTATATGATTTGTTGTATCATCCAAGAATCAGAGCAAGCATTACAGAAACACTCTGACCTCTGAGGGTTGTGAAAAACACTGTTTGTTTTTAATTAATTAGGAGCTCAGAATGGAAGACGACAGTAAACATTAGGTACGGCCCTTTTAAAGTTTTTTCCAGTGATTTGTGCAGGAATCAGAATGAGGAATGATCCAGATGATTCAACAAATGTGAGACAAGTTTACAGCTTGAACGAAGAAGTACAGTTAGACAGTTTTTTCTCAAATTATTCCCGTTTCATTCTCCAAATTCCAGACATACACCACTAATCTTCCATAAGCACCTCACATAACCCCATTACAGTCAGCGGTACTGTCCCTTTAACGGGCCTGGCCTATCAGCAGCCACTCCTGGAACAAAACCTGCCCAACGCCAACCTCCCTGTGAAGTCTGTGTCAGTCTTGTTCATAATCACATTCAGAGTTTTAATCTGATGAAGCATGTACAATACAGGCTTACCCCATGTGTGGTCTGCGGCTGCCCCGGACCTGCTCCCAAAGCCTATTATAAACATTTTAATTAAAAGCTAATACCTGTGGGACATTGAATTAGATTAGATGCCAATATAAATATCCTCTCTAAATACACACTGTGATTGGGGAGACAAAAAGTGAAAGTAAAAAATATTTGGTTGGGGTAACAGTCAGTCCCGCATTCCTCGTGTGATTATGTCAATTGAAATTAAGTGAAGTGAAACTAAACTGTTCTAGTTTGACCCAAATGCAGGTGGTGGGCACGAGCTTTTTACTCATGGATGGATGATGCTGACTGACATCAGGACTGAACACAAGCTACACTGGAGAGATTCATTTATCAAGCATTTATGCCAGATGCCCTTCCTGTTGCAACCAGCTACACTACATAAAACATTAGAGTGTTACGAGGGCCAGTTACATGTTAAAGCTCCACTATGTACTTTTGGGGTTTGCTTGCCTCCATGTAGATATAGAACATCCCTAGAGACCTCATGGTTGCCGTGATTGTGATTGGCTGCTCTTGTGGCTGACTGGCTGGCATACTGAGCGGTTTTTAAACTTTTTTTTAACATTTTATGTCACATTTTTAACTTAATATTTGAGGATTTTGACCAGTTAAGAAGTGCAGTTTGTGCAGTTCAAAGGATGGACGTTAAGGACTATTGGATTATGTGATTTGAGCAGTTTGTTTTTCCTGTATCCATGATGACCCTGTTTGGAGATAGCTATGCTAACCATCTAGCACTGAAATGCTACAGATCTCAGACTTTCTACACCAAATATGGCAGTAGACGTTCAAGAGGAAACACTTCGAGAGAATGGCCCGTCTCATCATCGACACAAACAACAGAGTGAGGCTAAGGAGAGGCTGTTGTGTGTCCAGAGGTCACCTGGCTCCCCCTGGAGTGTCCAGAGGTCACCTGGCTCCCCCTGGAGGCTGCTGTGTTGTTCCAGGACACTGAGGGGGGACACTTTTGTCTGGAGGGCTGTTACTCGCCTCAAACTGCCCTGACACTGGATCTGATGACGCTCCCTGTTGAGCTGCAGAGACTTTTGTTTGACTTTTTCTGTTTTTATTGTATTGTACTGCTCTATGAGCTTAAACTGCCCATTCAGGGACAAATAAAGTGATTTTGACTGATTTATTTGATCTCAGGAAAAACAACATCTCCATGGAGACAAGGAAGAAAAACCAATAAAGTTAAATAGCGCAGCTTAAGTTACTTCCTTACTTTGCAGGCAAAAAATCATTGTCTTCGAGGAAAGACTTTCATCTATTTTTAGCATATGCAAGACTAAGTTTAGCAACCAGCCCATTTACACATATTTTGACTTTAATTGGACTAGCACAGCAAATCCATTTTCTCTCACGTCTTGTAAACATCATGTTTGACACCTCACTGTTTGCACAGTGTTATTCCATCCCCCCGACTGTAAGAGGTTCACATTTTCCCTGCCCAGTCGTAGCAGCTATAGACCTCTGTTATTTTATCTACCGTGTTGTGGCCGCTAAATCCCACTGTTTCTAATTACTGGGTAAGTGCGTGCAGGGTTTTGCTGGGAGGTCTTCAGCCACTGGAGGTGTGAAAGATGAGGACAGATGTTGTGCACTTTGATGGCATTGACCTCACTCAGGCTCAGGAGTCAGCAGCCAACAGGTCGTAAATACACGGCCGGGTACGGCCAGGCAGACATTACCAACATAGCACGGCATGACTTAATGATCTGGCACTCGGCAAGTCCCAAGTTTTTTCGGTACTACCATTCATTCAGGAACAGCCAGTGCAGCAGAGTCAATGAGGGCGCTTGTTGTAAGAGAAAATATGGCATACTTACTCAGCTGATGACATCATATCCTCGGCCGGGCATGTGAGTGGACTAATAAAAAGCCCTTGACCTAATGCGACCATAATAGAAAACAATTACACGCCGCTAATTATGTACTCTCGTCTCATTATGGTAATTGTTGTGGCTGACCGTGACCCCTGACCCGTGTTTAAAGAGACGTTAGTGACCTGGTCAGTTTGCTGTCAGCGGTGGTGGGTGTTAGAACTGTGGGAAAAAATACTACCCCAGCTTTTATTTCTGTACATTTATATTTAAATTATGTTATAACTTCACAGACGGTGGTTTGAGTCCCGCAATCCTAATGTCTACGGTTCAAAACCCGCTCAGAGCGGTGCATACTGTCACTCTGTCCTTGGGCAATACACTTCACGCACCTTGCCTCCATTGTTGAATTATTAACATGCACTGCTCCAATTAAAAACCCACAGAAACCTGCCTCATGCTAATGTATAACACAGCTCTTCAGATGTGGCTAACCAAAATGAGTATGGCTGCTATTAGCGTCTGGCAGCCTCACTGTTAGCATCTCTACTTCCTGTCTAATTTTTATCTCCATAAGGTTTTTGTCACGCTAAAATGAATAAATATTTAAAGATCATGTTAAACTCTACACAAATAAAATGAATACGTCACCGGAGGACACTTTTGTGTTTAGAAAGAGACATGTTTGTGTCTCAATGCTAACGCTAATGCGGATTTTGAAGCATAATAAATATTAAAACACCACAAACTGAATTATTCTACATATAAAAATATTTGGGTAATCTTTATTTTAATTAATTTGAATTTTAATAGGTTGTTCATTTTATGTTTTCTGATTTAACTGTTAGCATAACTCAGCTAGCTAGCCGCTGTGCACAGAGCCTATTAACAATGTAAAACTAAATCTTATCTTATCTTCTGAAAGGTGAAAGGTCCTCAACATATCACATATAACACGCACCCATGACTATAGTAGTATTTATTATCTACATCTTTCTAAAATTTCACATAAGGGAATCATCCAAAATACAGCGCCCCCCACTGGCAGCAATGTGGCTTTACACGTCCACTGCTCCACCACACATCAATCACCTAAACCTTCTGCTGGCTTTTGTGGTGGTTGGTCTGCTTAGCCTAGCGTTAGCTTTGTTGTTTTTTTTTTTTACATCTCCGGTGTATTTACTCCCCGACAGCCTGATGGCGCTCTCCGAGGCCTCCCCCTGTTAAAATGACCATAACACCGATCACGTCCCGCCAACAGGTCAGGCCATTCTAGTTGTGTTGGGATTTTATTAGAACCAGATGGGACTCGCACTCCCTCACAAACTCAGCCCCAGTCGAAAAACACTCTGCTCTGGGGGAACGCACCGAGCGCAGCAGCCTGGTCCACCCATTTCCTTTCCTTGCCCTTCCCAGGCATGTCAGAGAGGAGCCAAGCCAAAAAAATCCAACCTGCAGTGTTTTTTTGGACAGCCCGGGATGCAAAGAGTGTCGTAATTAGGGATGGCAAGAGGGTAAGGTGTGCGGTAGAGAGGGGGCAGCGGAGAGGAGGGGGCGGCCGGCCAAATCAGCCCTTTGCCAAACTCTTAAAGACGCTCAAAGAAAATAAACAACACTCCAATGTGGTGGCAGTTTTTCCCTTGACACTGCCCTGACTCCCCCCGTCAGCAGAGGTGGCATTTTGATGGTAATGGATGGCACATATTAGTCCCATTACGTGTATGAAAAGTGACGTGTTTGACGGGGTAAATCTTTTATTCACTGTATTTTATTCTATTTAAAAGCAGTTTGTCCAGTCAACACTTGTTTTAGGGCCTGTCACACCACAGTCTTAAAGTGATCTCTTCTCTGTGGTTAGTTAAACTTTCGTAACACTTACCAAACGACTTCTGGGGAGTTGTGAGATTTTTTTTAGATGACGAACTGAAACTACTCGAGTGAACTGCCAAAGTGCAATCAATCCTACACTCTGCGGATCGTACTTACGGGTTAGTGAGAGATAAAATACTTCATTACAAAGATACACTCTGGACTTCTGCACCTGACCACAAGTTTGACCGAGCACAACAGGAATTAGATTACAACTTTGAACTACTTAAAGGCACTACGTAACTTTTCTGAAGATCGGTTGTCTCCACGGAGATGATATTGCTTTGCCTGGATCACTCTGCGATATGGCATTAAACTTATCTTGTATTATTCATTTAAAAGTGTTTTACTGCTAAAACAACAATAACAACACAGCGCTCTTACTGTGAGCAAACTGGCCTCGCCGCGGAGATAAGACGAGTAAAGCTATAATGTGGGATATTCTAGCTGACTCACCCAAATGAAATCCTTGCCCACCCTTTCAAACCTACTGCCTCACAGGGGCGTCGGACTGGGGGGGGCAGAGGGCGCCGTTTACCCAGGGCCCAGCGCAGGGAGGGGCCCTTCACGAAGTCTGTAAAGGGCATTTTTCATCAGACATGTCGCGTGGGCCCAACAACATGATTTGTACGCAGTGCCCAGGGTTTGGTGCTACACCCCTGAGCTAATACAAACACACATGTAGCTCTGTCTGCCCAAACTCAGCAGCTCGAACGGGGCCTGACTCACATCTCCATGGAGACGGATGAACCCGCCCCGAGAAAAGTTACGCAGTGTGCCTTTGCTTTTGTAACCCATCACTTTTCACGCCACTTCACACTGGATTACATTTAGCACAAAACTACAAAAACTGAAATATATTTTGAGGTCATGACCGTGCAAGACGTGAACCTACATAAAAAGAGCTGAGGCGCTGAAACACAAACGCTCTGACAGGGACCACACTGTGTCCATAGTCCGGCTCTATATCGTCCAGGCCGTAATCCGGCCCTATGCGAGGGTATAAAATGTTCTCTCCGTTTTAATAGAGCTGGACTTCGCTGTGGGACATGCAGCCTCAGTTCTTCCCGCTCTCGCTCCACCTGTGGCACAAACATCTCTGAGCCATGATTCAGTCCCTCCGATTTAAATTATCGTCAACTTTATTCGCTCATTAAGTATATTGCTTATGATCTTTCGAGACAAAAAAATATATATTTCCAAACAGGTGGAGAAACTTATGAGGTTGGGTGGATTTCCTGAGCATAAAATAGAGCAGAGCTGGAAAAGTGGTTGCGGAGGCCCATTAGACACATCTGGCGTGTTCGGCTGTTTGTAGTAAGCAGTGGAATAATATAAAGTTACTCAATTTTTGTTTTGGGTGGCCTTACGAATCCCCCTGTGAACATATAAGCACGGGTTATCCAGGGAATGCCCAGCTCAGTACGTAATTCAGCGCTTAGGGAGAGCTGTTTTTCCTCCAAGCTCCCATATTTCGCCAATGACAAGTCCGTGTCTCAGAAGGATTGAAATGCTAGCCAAAAGTTAGCTTGATTTACGCAACGGATTTAGCTCAAATGAGTAGCGTGTTTTGTGATTGAGGAAACAGGTATCGACCAAGGCCAAAATGAGAGATTGGGAAAAAATGAACTAGTTCCACTGCTACTGTGTCAAGGACGAGCGCGAGCGGTGATGGACAGTTTGAGTAAGTCAGGATGAGGAGATCATAAACAGAGGGAGACCTTGGAAGAAGAAGAAGAAGAAGAAAAAGAAGACGATGTTGTTATATGCGTCCCGGGGGCTTTTGTTTAGCGCAGTCAAGCCAAGACTCAGATTTACAGAGAGGCTGCTGGACTCTGTAAGGGTCAGATTTACAGAGAGGCTGGGGGGGGCATGGGTTTACAGGCACTGGACCTGATTCTGACATAAAACAAATTCACTGTTTACAGCCGTCCAAACATATTCATCACTTTCCTAACGAGACAAGCTCCACTTTGACAAAGAGAATACTGTAAGGGTAGATTTACAGAGAGGCTGCTGGACTCTGTAAGGGTCAGATGAACTCAGCATGGAAGGGCTACATGGGTTTACAGGCACTGGACCTGATTCTGACATAAAACAAATTCACTGTTTACAGCCGTCCAAACATATTCATCACTTTCCTAACGAGACAAGCTCCACTTTGACAAAGAGAATAGACTTTAAAGCAGCTCTGCTTGTTACAAGTCTCTCCATGGACCAGCACCAAAGAACATCTCCCACATGTGAGAGCCACATGAACCATCTCACACTCTGAGGACTTCAGGGACCAGCCTCCTGATGTAGTCCTGGTTTAGACCTGGTTTAGTCCTGGTTTAGTCCTGGTTTAGTCCTAGTTTAGTCCTGGTTTAGTCCTGGTTTAATGCCGGTCTCCTGCTGGTCCTAGAGTCAGGACTGAACATGGGGAATCAATGTTTGAGTTTTCTGCAGCTAAAACCTGTCTCACTTCCTGAAGATGTGAGACGCGTCCCGACTTTGACAATGTTTAAATCCAGGCTCGGTTCTGTTCAGCTGCTGTGACTGAAAGGGTTTTATTCTGCCTCTTCTCTTTTAATGTTCATTTTATGATGATTATTTATGTTTTGATTTGTTGTATTGTGATTTTAATGTCTTTATTTTTCTGTAAAACACTTACTTGAATTACTTTGTGTACGAATTGTTCAGTACAAATAAACTTGCCTTGCCTTGTCTTGCATTTCTACCACATTGAGTTTATGAGCACGTTTCACAAAATTCAGAGGCTGGAGTTTAGCAGCAAGTCCACACTAAATCCATTATCTCAAATTTCCAAGCAGAGATTCAAAAGAAACCAAGGGAATTTACTTATTTATCGTAAACATTATACAACAGTCTGATAAAACGTTTTTTACCAGGTTCATGTGACATGGCTTACCCACAATGCCCCTGGAGGGATTACAAATGCTTCTTTATTATAACCATGTGCTAATCTGTGCAGTGATAACATATCCTCGCTCATTTGATAACACAAAAGTTTGTCCAAAACAAATGTGATTGGCCGTGCGTCACTACAGCCTCTTAGTCCAGCTGCACAATCGACAATTTTAAAAACTTCTGTGATTTTAAGACGTGACCCAATATCCAATGTGGAAATAACAGATACAAGGACATTTTGTGAAGTTTGTCTCACAAGGACAGAGACTCTACAGGCTTTTTCTTCATCAACAGTGTAAAGGTCCATATCACGCTGTTTTCTGTGTTTTATTTCATCCACACATGTTTAACACACAAACCCTGCAGATTTAGGCTTTAGGCAAACTCTGTTCCACCTTGTGATGTCATCATGTGGTAATACAGGAAGTGCTCCACTGTGTTTTTAAACTCCACACACCTTCACTAGAATCATTTGGATCATTTCAGCCCTGGAATTTCGAATCTCTACTGAACTAAAGGTAAAAGGAGCTGTTAGCTTGAAAACTACCACTTCATGACATCACAAGGTGGAACAGAGCATTTTGAGCTTTGGAGATGTAGACAGACTAATAATAAAGTGTTACTCAAACATGTGTGAATGAAACAAAACACAACTCCAGGTCTGTTTTTGAGGAGGAAACATTAGAACATGGATTAAAGCTCAAGAGTCAGTTTAGTTTTGTGTAGTATGGGACCTTTAAGGTGCAGTTTGAAAGTGGTAAGTGTTGGGCATTCTCTTATCGTCAAGACCTCACAGTCTCTTGTGCCGTGGCCTGGATGCCCTCCCACTGTCTTCAGTTTGATTTAAAGTCTTTCAGTGGAGGAGGAGTGAGTCCATGCAGCATCTCTCCAGGGACCAGAAAACAGGATCAATCACTTCCAACTAAAGTCTTGGCCTGGATTCAACTGCCTGGTCTGGACTGGAGTCCTGCAGTAAACAAAGAAATTCTTGGTTGACTAAAAACAGATCCTACCGATCGATTGGTCAGTTAAAAAGGAGGCGTGGCAAAAGCGCTCAAAACTATTACATATGGTAAAATGTAAATAGTCACATTTTTATACAGTGTTTTTCCACCTTCAAGGAACCACTCACCCATTCACACACACATTCACACACACAGGGGGGATGGGGGTCAAGTGTCTTGCCTAAGGACACAATGACGACATTCATCTGTGGGAGCTGGAATCGTCAGTGGATCTGATCGCTCTACCAATGACGTTTATGTCGACACCAGGATTTGAACCTTCGGGTCAGTGGACAAACACTCTACCAGCTGAGCCACTGTCGTATCTCACAAACTG
This sequence comes from Periophthalmodon schlosseri, assembly GCA_000787095.1. Taxonomy (NCBI): domain Eukaryota; kingdom Metazoa; phylum Chordata; class Actinopteri; order Gobiiformes; family Gobiidae; genus Periophthalmodon; species Periophthalmodon schlosseri. The sequence continues at coordinate 25,535 of KN476039.1, forward strand.
CACTCACAAGGCTACACCTGCAGGGGGAGCTCATGCAAAAACAACTATTTATAGAAATGCACTCTCTCTCCCCTCAGTCTCGCAGTTTCTCACCCTTCATTGTATTTCAAACATGTCGACCTGCCGGGGTCTAAGTGCCAAAGTCCGTTCAAAGCTCTCACACGTCTCTGCGTACACCTCTCCTACACTGGTTCTATTCCCGTCTGCTGTCAGCACAGGCACCGGGCTCATAAATACTCTCCACAAATATAAAGCCGTTGCATCTGGACCCGGTGCTGCCACTTCAAACTTTCACCAAAGACAAACACGTCCAGCCTCATGAAGGCGTCTTCGCCGGCGCCGGCCGGAGCTCGTGTGTCAAAGCCCGGTGAATCTCTTGATGTGGTCTGTCATTTCCTCAGAGCTGGCCGCGGTGCTTTCAAGGGCTCCGGACTGTGGGAAAAAGCAGCGTGAAAGGGAAGAGAGGAAGTGTGTATTTATCTGTGTTGGTGGAGCACGGTTCTGGCTTTGATCTGTCACCGCTGAGGGTCCTGAGTGGCTTTGACGACCCTGCTATCCCAAAGGTCACTGTGTCAGGACTGAAGCCAAGACACCTGTTTGCAGATACACTGGGCGTCGCGTCGTATTTGGCCGGGGAGAGTTTCCAGCTTCATCCATCTGAAAACTGTATTTTTACACATAGATCATTTGCATAGAGGGCAGTCTAGCAAACCAGGAGCTCCTATTGAATAATATTTGCATGTTTAGCTATGTGCTAACCTACGTGGAAACCTGATGTACTGAATGACAAGATTATTCTGTTATTATTATTATTATTATCTCCCCAAATGGCAAGTTCTAAGACACAACGCCAGGTTAGATTGAGATGCAACTGTGGTTTAGGGAGCGTGGTCATTCTATATTTGGAATTCATAGTATTCATCTGTGTCGCACCGCCAACCTCTCCCAGTGTTTGTCGAGAGCGGGATTCGAACCACCAACCTTCAGATCAGTGGATAAACACTCTGTTTCTCTTTTTGTGGTAATGCCAAATCTTAGGTCCTTTGCGTTAGAAGTGGAGCCTCGATTCAAACAAACATGTGACTATAATAAATATAAGAAAAAACACTGGTTGATCAGCGTTTTGAATTAAGCTCCATTTAGACTCACAGACGCTCACATTCTGACCGTTTTACCGTTTCTTATTACATAATGTCTCTGCATATATTTGATGACAGCAGAACAACCTTATTCGTGGGATTCTTATGCCCTGTGTTTGAACTTAAAGTACTCGCTGGCTAATGGGAATTGCCAGACAAAATTGGTTAAAATTGAAAAATCCATTGTATCTTGGTGAACGTCCAAAGGCTTCGTACAGCTCATGGTTTACAAGAGTCTCTGAGTGAATGAAAAATGGCAGGAGAAAGTGTTTACGTTTCCAGCTGCTGTTGCACCCATGAGCTGATGGAAAGGCAGACGGCATTAGATTTACCTTTAATGATGGAAAAAAGTGGTTTCAAAAACGTTCTTATAAATCTATATTCATTTCAGTTTGTTACTTTATGATTGGAGGCACAAATTTGCAATGCGGCAAAGTGAGGTCTAACCACAGACTGTGTAAAGAAGTGACTGAGTGAGTGTGACGTCATCGTTCGGCTCCAAATGAAGCTCATCGAGGCCAGAGCAGGTATAGGGACCATGTGGAGCCCAGTTCCATTATTTGGAATTCTGTCCACGAGTATCATAGCAACCAAGGAGCCAATCAGGGGCGAGGCTGTTGAAGGTAACGCCCCGCACCGCTGGTTTAGCAGGGAACGAGCGCTTAGCAACGCTGTCAATCAAACCTGTTGCTAATGCTAGCGGGAGCGACCTCGGGGAAAGAAGGCGCCTGATTTGTCTGTTATTAATGTTCATATGTTGATTTACAGACACAATAGTGAAATAAAAACCCCAGGATCATGTAGAGGGTTAATACGAACATTTAAGACCAACATGAGTCTGACAGCAGCAGGTACAGAGAGAGGACACAGTTTTTCAATGTAAAGTGAATTGGAGCCAGAGTCGATGGAGCTGGACCATGATCACTTCCTGTTTGGAACAGTGGCTAGCAGGTTAGCTATGTCCAGTTATGGGTCTTACTCTGTCAATAAAGAACATTCTGAGAAACTGTGGGATTATGAAACACGTAGGGACCCTGGTGATTGTTTATGTAATGCAAACAGAAATGTATTGCTTAGCGCCATGACAACTTCCAAACAGCTGTAGTATTTATTTATTCTCTCTCTCAGCAGCAGAGTGAACGACAGGACAGGCACTGTTCAGGACCAATGAATCGTAAAGTCAATCTCGAGCTCACGTTTACATTGATCAGATGATCTCACGGGGCTTGGTCTGTGTGTAACTATCCATCCACACGTCTTACTCACTGAACAAACACCGTCGTATTTGCTCTTTTCTTTGGGCCAACGCAGCTTGATTAAATGAACTCTTTTCCATTGTCTGCAAAGTTATTTAATTACACCACGAGCCGCGTGTCCGCACCTCGCCAAGAGCACGGTCAAGAGAACCACTCAGGTCACTCACTGCAGCAGTTCAATTGGAGTTTTTCAAGATTTTTGTTCACAAGATTCTGGAGAAATCCACCTACCCAAAAATATAACTGACAGTGTGTTTAAAGGGGGGCACGTTTTTATACAGCACTTTTCCACTTTAAAGGCTCAAAGCTCTTTACATCAAGGAACCACTCACCCATTCACACAGGGTGGGAGTTGGAATCGCACCGCCAACCTGTGGGTCAGTTTATTTGACTGCATTATCAATGATGTTTATGTTGAGTGGACAAAACACTCTACCAACTGAGCCACTGTCGTCCTACTCAGCTGCCCATTATGTAACGTCTCCTGGAGCTCCACACTCACACACTGCTTTGTCTGGAATGCTCCACAGTGTGGCATTAAACATATGCATATCTATCTTTTATTCAATTACTGGTATTTCTATTGCTATAAAATATCTTGGAAACATTTTTTTTTCTGTGAGCGGGGATCACGCCTTCACTGATCTGACCTGCTGGAGATGTTACAAGTTTAATGGCCTTGTGGAACATTCCAGGCAAAGTAATTACGTCTACATGGAGACGAGCAGACGGTGGGTGTTCAGCTGAAAAGTTGCATAGTGCAGCTTTAACGTGTCTGTGTTTTGGTTTCTTTTCTCTATCTCCTCTGTATGACACACTAGTTCCCAGTTTGAAAAGATTGAACTTGTTCATTATTTGTCGTCTTTATTGGTGCTGCTGGAAAGTGTTAGTGTTTCAGGCGTTTCAGGAGTTTCAGGCGTAGCTCGTGACAAATTGCTCTGAACTCCTCCTGTGCACGTACAATACAAATACATCATAATATAAAAACACATTAGTCTCACAGAATTACTCAAATCACGTCAAAAAGCCCAGTGTTCCCAAGTTGGAAAAGTTTGGGGACTATTAGCAGATTCATCCAAACAAACCCCTGGTGCCAAAGACGACGAGGCATCAGGAAGAATGAGTTCAGTTACATCCAGACCCCTCCTGGTCGTGTATATCTCCTGTCAGGATGTCCCGCTGTGGGTACTCCCTTGGCCTCTGCCCCTCCTCCTGTGTGTGTGTGCGTGTGTGTGTGTGTGTGTGTGTGCGTGTGTGCGTGTGTGTGTGTGTGTGTGTGTGTGTGTGTGCGTGTGCTTGTGCTGCTGACAGTTCACACAGACTCTTGTTCCACTCTCGCTGGGCGTATCTTCACTGCGTTTCCTTCTCAGAGGCTCTATCTGCTGCATGAGGCTCAAACTGTGAGCTCACGACATGAGGCCGAGGCGGATCAGAGCCGACGGAGCAGGAGCGGAGCTGTAGAAACACATCAGAAGGTCATCAGAACTTATACGTGACAATATCCAGATAACGAGGGCAAGTTGTGCCAACCAGAGGGTAGCAGGTTCAATACCCGAGGATTTGATCCACACTGACAACTCCAGTCACACCCGGCCACTGTGCACTGCAGTCAAGGAATAATAACAAAAAAGTCATTAAAAATCTTAATCCCCGGTGAGGGAAATCCACTGTCTGCGTTTGACCCACCCTGCGTTTGACCCGTCCTTCACCCAGTGCAGCTGCAGCGTCCGGTCAGGAGCAGTGAGCAGGGCAGAGCTTGTGTGTTTTTGGATGGTTTTGTTGCAAACTCTGCTGTGAGGACTTTAACAGAAGCCCCCAGAACAGCCTCATCACGGCGGTTTCGTCATCTCTTCATCAGTAAAATCTAGAACTGATTTTAAACTTTGTGTCGTCACTTTTCGAGCGCTCCATGGACAGGCCCCGGTAAACTGCTGACCCGCTGTGCCCTTACTCCTCTGGCCGCTGTCTCCGGTCCTCCGGCCACTTCTCACTGTCCCAGAGAAAGTTTTAAAACTCGGGGGGCCCTGTCCTTCCCAGACTGTGGAACCGCCCCTGGCCCTTCGTGAGGCCCATTCAGTGAACTCTTTAAACAAGCAGCTAAAGACTCTGGTTTAGAAAGGCTTTTGGCTGACTGGGTTATTACATTTCATTTTCTTTTTTCTTTTTCTATTTCAATTTATTAAAGTAAAGCACTTTGTGATTTTTATCTGTGAAAAGCGCTATACAAACCCCACAAACTTCTCGCTGTGTTCAGGCTCCTCAGTCACCAGCGCGGCCTCGTTTTGTCTCATCTCAGTGTGTCTTGTGGAAGCTGAAATCCTAAAAACTTAGAGGCAGTTCTGCTTGTTATGTAACACAAAATGCTCAGCACATGTTTTTGAGTCTCGAACCTCGCTCACCTGAAGACACCAGAGGACCACGTTAACCCTGTGTCTCTAGCATGAAGACCCCAGAGGACCCCAGAGGACCTTAGAGGACCCCAGAGGCCCCCAGACGATCACATTCACCCTTTGTCTCTAACCTGAAGACCGCAGAGGACCCCAGAGGACCGCAGAGAACCCCAGAGGACCCCAGAGGGCCCCAGAGGCCCCCAGAGGACCACATTCACCCTTTGTCTCTAACCTGAAGACCGCAGAGGACCCCAGAGGACCCCAGAGGACCCCAGAGGACCGCAGAGGACCCCAGAGGACCACATTCACCCTGTGTCTCTAACATGCTGCAGTTAAAAATAGCCTTTGTTTCTGAGGTCACCCTGCTCTCCCTCAGTGGCCTTCACCCCTGGTTGCCCCTGTCTCTGTATACACCAGCCGCCATTACCCAGCACACACTTCCACCCCATTATCTTCAGTAATGATGTTGATCCGTATGTCAGTTTTCAGAAGCCTTTCTGCTCATGTTCTGGAGATAGAGCTGGTCATTAAAGTTTGCCATCACATCTGGACTATCTCACGCAAAAACAGGATCCAACCCCACAGGCCAGAAGGCTCCAAAAACACTTCAACACTTGTCTTCTCAGTCCAAGACAACTTTTGCAGAGTCTAGCATCTTGTAACTGCACATATGGACAGCTCCCCGGGTGCAAGGAGAAAAAAGTTTATTATTTGGAACAGCCTTGCGGGGATAAAATGAATGAATATCATGAATGAATGGAAGGGACAGAAGGCAGGCGTAGGGAATTTGTCTCGGAATTCCCAAGGCGCGATAACATTTTTGTGTCTTACCGAGCTTTTAATCACTGGGATATATCAGGTTTCAAGGAAGGGGCCGGCTGTAACTGATTAGCCTAAACAAATGAGGAATAGATGTAAACGCCACGAGCTTTGAAACCAAAGGGCCGCACAGCGAGGCGTTCCATTCGCCGTCGTCCAGGCTGATGTCACCGACGCAGGAAATGGACTGCTTGAAAAGTTCTTCCGTCACAGGTCCAACATCTTGACCCCAAACTGCTCCCAATTTACTCCCCCATTCACAAAGACCAAGTATGAAAATAAATGCTGAGAGCAGATCTTTCCTCAAACGTCTGACTTAGCTTCAGTTTATGGCGTCTTATGGCACATTTTTTCATATATCTCATATATA
>JACM01040329.1:0-11527 GCA_000787095.1 Periophthalmodon schlosseri
ACGGCCGTCGGAACGGTAAGAGGTTAAATACCAAGGAGAAGAGGTGGGCTTTCAGTCTACATGTGCTATATAAACAAAATTGAATTAAACTTATCTATCTCCGTGGAGACATGGTGCCACCAGGCCAACTTACAGGTCAAATCTGTGGAAAGGCAAACCTACTTAGAGCAAGAATGCATGGTTTTCGAAGGACAACCTTTGAAAACAACCTTAAGTAAATAAATGGAAGATAGATACGTTTAACGCCATACTGTGGAAAAGCACAGGACCCCAGTGAGAAAAAAATGACATCCGTGCACCTGTGTGTATCGGTACTTTGACTTAGAGAAATGTTGTGTACTTCTTGGATGACACAGGTGATAGAAAAGAGCTGGGATGAATATAAAAGTATAAAGTAAGCAGTAGGTTAAGGCCACGTGTCTAACAACTGCCTTTGTACCACAGTCGCTCTCACCTCCTCACCTCCTCCGCGTCTGCACCGGTGAGAATGGGACACTCCGGCCTGTGATGCAAAATTAGCATTCAACCGAGCCTCCTCCCTGGCACAATTCTGTCTCATCCCTGTATTTAAAATGTGATGGCTGCAGACAGAGTGCAGAGCGAGTGAGATGTGAAAGAGGAGGAGAAGAAGGGAAGATAGAAGAGGAGAGGAGGGCTTAGAGAAGGCATGAAACACGGGGCTAAAGCCTGACTAGGGAAACTAAACAGAGGCATGATCGTAACAGACTCTAGGGCCAAAGGGTTAGCCCGAGTTCAAAACAAAGCACTTTTCCTGCCCCCTATCTTCCTCTGCTAACCTTAAAAATGTTCTGATTAAAGATTTATAACAGTATTTTTTATTGATATTGTAAACAGTAGTAGCCGGAGTGGACGTGAGTTTGCAAACATACACAGGGCAAAGCCAAAGAGGATGTTCATAGAAAAACAGGAGGGAACGATTTCCTGTTGTTCTTTTGGTACATTTCAGTCAATAAACAAGAAACGGCATGGATTTCTGACAGCGATGCTTTTGGAATGCTTTGGGCTAAAATTCCAACCTTGATTTTGATACTAAGGAAAGAGATTGATACGCAATACCATATTTCAAAACAAAAAAGTAGTTTCTTTAATATCATCATGTGTTTTTCAGCATTGGTACTTCTGGTTCAAATGGTTCTGGTTCTTCTGTCTGCTGTTTGGTTATAATCTATGGCACCTGTGGATTGTTATGTTATATTTTGGACATTTTAAGTCACAATTTTGTTCTAAGGTTAACGTCATTGAGCAGTGGGTGTGTCTGGGAGGTTGGGGTGAACTGGAATTTTTGGAGCAATGGCGTCTTACTCTTACTCATACATGAATGACTCGATCTTAATACAGCTTTGAGTGGGTAAATGAGAAGTGAAACCAGTCATCACATTGTAAAAAAAAAACCCTCTTAAAAATCCTTTGAATAGTTCAGCTCAACTCGTTTCTAAACATACATCATTAATGCTTGTTTTGGTGGTTTGAATAACGTCCTTGTGAATGTTACGCTGGAAGATTTTAACAGCTCAGTGAGACAGTGCCAGCTCCTGTCTTTGTTTTTCTATCCGTGTCCTTCATGAATTAAATGTGCGTTCGGAAATTCACAAAATATTTTATTAATCAGAAAGGTTTGGGGAAAATGTTTGTAATCTTCTCCATTTTTGCAATTCTGGTGGTTTTCAGATGTTCAAAATGGATTCCAATTTGCCAGGACAAGGCATAATCAACCTGTTCTGTAGTAGTTCTTTTATTAATGTAGAGGGCCAGGTCTCACACTAGGCCTCTTCCACCAACAGGATTCTGGTCAAAGTTCACATTTGAAGCGTGTGCAGAATTGACAAAAATACTGAAATATGAACTGACAAACCAATACAAGAATCACATTTCAGAACATGTTTGTACAGATTAAAGGTCCAGTATGTAACTTTCTGGAGGTGGCATGCCACTTGCATAATTCTATGGAGACAGAAAGTTAAAATCCTACTTTTGAACATTCTCCATGGTGATAGATACGCTTTCTGCCATACTGTGGAACAGTATTTCCATGGAAACAAGTAGGAAGAGCTGGGTGACAGTTGCTCAATTGGTAGAGCTTTTGTCACTAATCAGAAGGTTGGCAGTTCAAATGCTGCTCTCGACATAAACATCATTGGTTAAATGGTCAGATCCACTGGCCCACAGGTTGGCAGTGCAATTCCAGCTCTTACACTTGAATGCTGTCGTTGTGTTCTTGGGCAAGACACTTAACCCACCTCTTCCCCAAGTCTGGGTACACTGATGTATGAATGAGTATGGATGGGTGAGTGGCTCCTTGATGTAAAGTGCTTTGAGTGCCTTGAAGGTGGAAAGCCCTATATAAAAATGTGACCAGTTACGATTTTTACCAAGAGGCCCTCCCCCAGGCCAAATAAGAGTCAGGTCTGTGGAGATGCAAGCTGGCGCAGAGTAGGAGCACAGTTCAGTGCAATAAGCACAACCAAATTGAAACAAAACAAAACAAAACAAACAAACAAACATGTTTTTATTTTATCTTTTGGCAAAAAAGTTACATACTGTGGCTTTAAACTGTAGAGTTGGCAGTTTTTATGCAGAATAACACAGGACATTCAAATTGCGATTTCGATTCGATTGTGATGAATCTTGCGGCCCCATCTCAAACTGAGCGTCCAGTTCACATTCATAGAACAGATTAGCCCAATTAAGAGCCGTGTCAGAACTCTGCAGCCAGTGTTAATGATCCATAGGGAAGTGGCTTCTACAGAGATGGAACGTGTGCACCAGAACGAGCCACGTTTACTGCCTCGTGCTGTGGAGAGTACAGGCCAGTTCATCATTGAGCCATGTAGTTAGAAAAGCGATGATCCACACACTTCTATAGCATTCTTTGTGTTAACGACTCTGCAGGATAATACATAAAAAAATAACCCATAGTTCATAGCTCTTACAAACTGTCTGGCATGTCTGCTGTATTCACATGCATAGATTTTTGTTTCTTAAAACCGTGAAAACAGAACTAGTTAATTTTGCAGTGGTCCAAAGTTATTCCTCACTTACCTTATGCATTCTGAGCATCCTAATTACTCACCGCAATGTGTTTATAAGCACTTTTCTTACAGAGGCCTGAGCGGTCATGGTAAAGCTAACAACTAGCATTCTAACCACGCACTTCCTGATTATTGGACATTAAAACACTTTATGATTAGATGCATACGGTGAACACAGCTGACTTATTTTGATCCTATAACAGCTGCTTATACAGTATATATGGGGGAAAAACACATTTTGCTCAAATACATGGGAAAAATGGAGTACTGGCCCTTTAAGTTAAACAGTTTCTTTCAGATGGTGAAGTGAAGCAAGGTGGACCAGTTGCGCTTATGGCTCTTTCTTCTGAGTTTGCAGCTAATACAATATGTTAGAATTAGATACAGACAGTTTTCTTGTTTTGTCACAAAGTGCTGTTTTTACAATACAACATTATCAAAAACTACAAGAATACATGTGCTGTCCTGACAAAAATGCTGATAGAGACAAAAACAAAAGTTAAACAACTCTACAAAATATTTTTGAAATATATTTTACATTCAAATCCTCACAGTAAACTTTGCTTTATCGAAAAATATTTAGCAGAGTTATTTAACTTTACTACATAATTCCATATATCTTTCTTCAAATATTTGATGTTTTCTGTATGTTTTTAAAATGTAGAAAGTTGTAAAAAAAAAAAAAAATTGAATGAGATGGTGTGTCCAAACTTTTGACTGGTAGTGTAGGTCTATATTTCTTTGGATTTTATAGGAAAATACATCCAATCACTAAAGAAATACTGGTCCCTTCCCCAATCTATGAGTTTGACAGGGTAACAGAATCTGAAAAGTAGGATCCGAAAACCACCCATTCTCCTCCAGCCCCACGGGAACAAACACCATCAGCTCTCCTCTGTTCCCTTGTCTCTGCCCAATACAGATCAATAACCAATGCATTTCAATTTACACAGCCCCCTCCACACACAGAGCCTGTATCCCATTCTAACCATGTGTTTGGGCAAAATGTATCTTACCCCAGTACAGATATATTGCATAAGCGGCTCTTAAGGTCAAAATAAGTCTGGTGTGTACTGTTTGTATCTAATGGAGCTCAACAGTGACAGCCTGCTCAGGTTCCAGAAGTAAATTTTCCATAATTTTTACCCATAGATATAAATATTAAGAGTTCAAAGACATCGCAGAGGCTAACCAGCTACATGCTAACTAATATCTATAACACGGTTGTTTTAAGCATAAACTGTTTATATAAATGGACATAGCTAACCTGCTAACTGCTGCGTTCTAAATAGGACGTGAGCATGGGCGTGCTTCCGGCTCCATCGACTCCAATTCACTTTACTTTAGAAAACCGCCGCCCCCTCTCTCCGTAACTGCTGCTGTCAGGCTCGTCATTTTGTATTTCGCTATTGGTGTCTGTAATCAAGATATGAGGATTAATAACGGACAAATCAGGTGCCTTCTTTCGACGAGGTCACCCCCGCTAGAGTTAGCATTAGGTTTGATTGACAGCGTTGCTAAGCGCTCACCCCCTGCCAAGCCAGCGGTGAGCGCGGGAAGGGATGTTACCTTAATGATGTTACCTTACCTTAACAGCTTCGCTCCAGATTGGCTCTTTGGTTGCTACGATACTCGCGGTCGGAATTCCTAATATGAAACTCAGCTCCAAGTTCTCCCCATAACTGCTCTAGCCTTGACGAGCTTCATTTGGCTGGAGCTGAACGCTACGGGCGACGTCACACTCCCTTAGTCCACTTCTTTATACAGTCCAAAAAGACCATTTTAAATACAAGATTCTGTGAAATGTTTTAATAACTTAGCGGTTTATAAAGTTTCAGAAGCAGATTTTAAATAAAATTATAGGTCTTGTTGTCATTAGTTACCACAGAGCTGATTATCCCAAGCGTTTGACCTTTTAATATACATTTTTTTCGAAAAGTCTATGAGAAAAAAAAATGGGAAACTTAGTTCCGGAACTGCGGGGTGGGTAGACACTGTTGAGCTCCATTAAAAAGCATTTTATTGTCAAATAATCAGGAAGTGAGCATTAGCTTGCTAGTTGTTAGCCTTACCGTCATGGCAAAACTCCGCACAGGTCTCTGAAAATAGTGAAAAGTACACAGTAAGTGAAGAATAACTTGCAAACTTAAACTTAAAATGAACTAGTTCTGTTTTTCACGTTTTTAATCAGTAAAAATCAGACAGACACAGAGGAAGGCAGAATATGTGCGCGCCCCGTAGCACCCTTCTGTCTTGGCGTGGGCGGAGGGTCCTCAGGCCACCCATCCCTCGCTGTAGTGATGAATAAAACAGGAGCCGCGGAGCTGTGCGGGTGAGAGTGGGAGTGTGAGCGTACAGAGGATGTGCTGACTCCTCGCCTTTCAGAGTGGCTGGGCTGTGAGGCAGGCACTTTGGCAGAGCAGCCGGGTGAATGCGATTGGCTAACTCTGCTAACTCTCATATCTGTGTGCAAATGTGATAACAACTGGAACAGGACTAGCTTACAGGCTACATGTGGGTTGACAGTTGGTTTTACTGGTGTTACAGATGCTATTTTGGGGATAGGTGCAGTTATGTTTACTGAAAGGTCTTATATCACACAAAATGGATTCTTTTGAGCTTTAAGCCATGTCATAATGTTGTTATCTCCTCAAAAACATACCTGGAGTTGTGTTTTGTTTCATTCATCTTCCATATTATTCAGGAAATTTGATTTATGCATAAGTCATGGAGATGAGGACCGGGGGGAGGGTGAAGAAGCTGCCGATTCTGCTGCTGCGGTGGAGATGAACCTAAAGAATGTCATGGTACATACATAGCTGAAAAAACACGGTGATTTTTTTGAAAGCTGATTGGTTGAGGGGCAAAAATAGCATGCTGTGACTGGCTGGCAGACAAGCGACAGGAAGTAGGAACGAGGAAATAGTCTTCACAGCTGAGGTTATGTTTACGTTCGTTTGCCAACTTACAGGTGGACTAAGTAACTTTTCTGGTTGAGGGTCCGCCGCTTGTTTGTTTCCATGGTGATGTCATTGCTTTGCCAGGAACGTTTCACAGAATGGCTTTAAACTTAACTATCTCCACGGAAACAAGTTGGATGGAACATACACATTTTTCTTTTCTTTAATTAACCAAAATACAGCATTTTCTGTTCAATCCTATAGCTTTGCTTTGCCACGTTCCTCCTTGTTCATATTTCAATGGATTTTGCAGTAGTTTTGAGCTGAGCTGTTTTACATTGCACTCTGTTTGATCTTCTGACGTACTTCGTTTGTGAATATAGTACTGTGTGTGTGGGCCAGAGGTGCAGGTGGAGGAGAAGAGCGGAGCTTAAAAAGACAGAACAAATGCGAGGGGCAGGAGGGGTCAAGGAAAGCGGCTTGGTTCTGTTTGAACGAGGAGAGCAGCAGAGAGGAGGAAGTCGGTGTAAAATCTGACTGATAAGGAGGACACAGATGGGGGGCAGCATTGTTAGAGCTGTTCTTTCAAGTATCTATCAAGTATTTAAAGGAGCCAGGATGTAATTGTTTCCCATGTTTTTGCAAAATGTGTCTTGCCCCTGTACAGATATATTGTATAAGCAGCTCTTGAGGTCAAAGTATGTCCGCTGGGTACTGTCTGCGTCTAATTTTAAAGCGTTTTATTGTCAGAGAATGGGGCTGCGGTTAGCATGCTAGTTGTTGTTAGTACTACTGTGACTGCAAAACTATGCTCTGGTCTCTGAAAGTGCTTATAAACTCATTGCGGTGAATAAATAAGATAAGGTAAGTGAGGAAAAACTTTGGACCACTGAAAACTGTTTGAAATTAACTAGTTCTGTTTTTCTTTTTAGATTTTTAAGACAGTAAAAATCAGGTACAGCGCCTTAAACCCAAGATGCCATGTGCGAATGTGAGAGAGTGTTTGGTGCAAAGCTGTGGCTGCAGAAGCACCACCAGTGTCGACATTTTAAAGTGCTAATGTTCAACTGATTTATTTGTCTATTTAGATTTTAGCAGTGTTATGAGGATGTTTCCCAATCAGAAACCCATTAAGAATTCTGTTCTCATAAAGTCTATAATTGCACCACGTTTTATCTACAGGCAATTTATTGTAACACCAGTGAGTCAGGGAGAAAAAAAAAAGAAAAATAGATCTAGCTCATTTTAAACAGTTTGCAGTTTTCCAAAGTTATTCCTCTCTTACCTTACGCGTTCCGAACATCCTAATTACTCACTGCGATGAGTTTATAAGCGCTTTTCACAACTGTTACGCTGTTGTTGTTACGGTAAATCTAGCAACAGCTAACGTGGTAATGCGCATTTCCTGGATTCCTGGATTTTGGAGTGTCCTCCTGAACTAGAAAAGATAACAAAACAATCAGACATGGTGAGATTTGGTAATGTTAGTGGAGTGCCGCAGAAGAATAAAATAAAAGATTCAAAATTCAAAAAGGTTGGAAACGCCTCTGTAGTATATAGTATCCATCAAGGACAGGTAACCAGCCTGTGTTTGTGTTATTACAATTTTGTAGAAAGCTGTTTTGAGTGCATTTGTGAGCTGTTTGGCCTAGCAGAGCACATCTATAATTTTCTAGCTGTGTTGTGGATGCAAAAACACTCAAAGTAAATGTCAAATAGTCCCTAATGGAAAGTACTGCGCCCCCAGATGGATACGGGGTTCTGTGAGCCATAGCACCAGTTTACTTGGATTAAAAGTCACAGCTGGGGCGTTGCATTACCGCAGGAAGGAGGGACGGAGGGGTGGAGGAGGGGAGAGGTGGAGGAGTGGAGAGGTGAAAGTAGAGTGACGCTCAGGGAGATAGATGCGCCGCGAAAGCATGTAGGAAGCGAGGGAGCACCGCGAGGAAGCAGGAAGCGAAGGGACCTAGGGAGGAGGGCACAAGGGGGCGAGCGGATGAGGAGGGAGGAGACGAACCAGAAGAGAGGGGGAGTGAGCTGATGGAGAGGAGTGTTGGAGGATAAGTGATATGGGACTTTGGGGGTTTAAGATGACCACAATATGATACAGGTCAGGCAAGATAAAATAACTTAGTGCTGAAGTGAAACTAAATCCACTTCCCGCTACTAAAGCCCTGTACGAACTGAAGGAACCGAAGAAGCGGCTTGGATGAGCAGCGAAGCATCTTCAGCACAAACTAGGTACATTTGCAGCTTTCTGGTCACAAACGCCTACATCTGTGTGTGTGCTGCCTCCAGTCGCTGCTGCAATTCCAAGTAGTTGGTGACATCACAACAGACTGCCCTGATTCCAGCCAGGTGTTTCTGATTACAAACACCTGACTGCAGAGGCGGAGTCTGAAGTGTGGATACCTGTTCTGGTTCTTTGTACCTCCAGACGCCACCCCTCCTCCTCTCTCACTTTCTTCTTTAGTCCTTCAGGCAATGTCCAGTTTAGCAGCTCTGGTTGTTGTTGTTTGCCTTTTACTGTAAATATGTTGACTTAAAGGTTCACTATGTAACATGCCACTCGCTTGTCTCCATAAGTTAATACTTTGTTAGGGTGACCAGACATCCCTATATACCCGGGACAGTCCCAGTTTTGACCATGAAGTGTCCCCTGTTCCAGCAGATTTATCCAAAACCAGTGATATGTCCCAGTTTTATACAAGAAATGTCCCTGGTTTCCCTATTTTGGTCCAATCTCATCTGATTGGATTATATTGTCATTTGTTTAGCTAAAATACAGAAAACTCTGCTTGAAAATGGCCATGAGGCAAAAACGCACCAACAGAAGTACAAAAATGACAATGTTACAGTCTCTTGTTACAGGCTCTTTTCCCAGTTTTATTTATACCAACCACCCCAACCTGAGTGTGTCCCAGTTTGATTTTATTTTTAAATCTGGTCACCCTATGCTTTGCTTTATGTTCCACAGTACGGCATTAAATTTAAGCTCTATAATTGCTGCTACCAGTGGTGTAAATTATTGTATGCAGCATCAACATTTATGGGCGGTTGGTATAGAAACTCTGACTGCCATAGAAGTGAGGTACATCACTTTATAGAACCCTGAGAGCCGTAATGGAATATGATGTCCAAACAACCACAACCAAAGCACTATAAATGACAAAGTTTAATATTTTAAAAGTCCAGCCTTATTTACAACACAAAAGGGTCTGGTCAGAGTACATAGAAGCTACAGCAGTGACGCCACTCCTCTCCGTGGACCATCATTCACTCTGGGCTTGGCAGGGGCCGGTCTCTCTCCTTTGGCCCAAAGCCACTGCAGCCCCACTGCAGCTGAGTCAGCCCAGAGATCAGCCCCAAGACCGGCCCAGAGACCGGCCCAGAGACCAGGCTAAAAGTGTCCTGTGCTGATGAGAAGGAGCTGACACCGGGAAAAATACACCACCAGACAAACGGCACTGTCAACCCTGCCCATGAGCGCAACCAGCTTTAGATAGCTCTGATGTTTGAGAACATGTTTCAAAATGCATTTGGGAACTTTATTTTAGATTTTATTAGTTAAAGAATGGACTTGAGTATTAAACCATGCTGTAACACTGTTCCCTCATCACAAACATACCCGGTGTTTTATTTTACTTAATTCACGCTTGTTTGATGAATCCTTGTTCACCTAATCCGTTCTTTTAAATTTCCCAGTTTTGTGACGTAACAGGTAAAAGTCCGGAGGTCTCCTGAGCATTTCTGCCGTTAAATCGCGTTCACTGCAACTGCATGCTTCTGTTAGCATGCTGGAAAACGTTGCTAACGCTCGCTGTGGCTTGTTTATTGCACAGTAATTCCCCCTAGATGGCGTCCTAACCCCACTTCCCAGTATTGCAGTAATACTGTAGAAACAAGGTGTCTATTGTCTGAAGATGTTTAAAAAAAATGTGTATGCATGAGCGTTCTATACTGAGATTACATGGTGACCTCTGCTGGCAACAGAGGGGATTGGAGCATGTTGAAATGCCAAATTAGGAGCAGGACTATTGTTAACATGACATGAACAGATAGATGCCATTATTGAACTGAAATGTCTTTGTAAAGGCTGGTCCTCATCAGGGTCCACGTCCATCATGGGAATTCAAACCATTTAATTTGCATTCATTATATTATTTATTTACTGTGATAACAAAGAATCACTCTAGGCTCTAATGCAGACATTTCTGTGCCAAACGCGCTCTGTTCCAAGTTGTTTTAAATCAGTCGTCCGTATTATCTTTGTGGATCAACCAATCACGGCAACTGCGTTTGTCGCGTAGTAACTTTGTAGCCAAGTAGCTTCCTGATTGGCTGTCAGGGAGTATCAGGGAGCCGTGCAGCACATTTGCATTGATTTGACGTTGAACTATAAACCAGCCTTCAGAAACAATCAATGTGTTGTGTGTACCTGGGAATTAGAAATGCTTAGAGCTACCGGTGATTGTGGTTTTGAAAACATGTTCTGGCCATTCAGAACCGAAGCAAGTGCAACAACAGAGCTGGAGACTGAACCTCAAAAAGCGTCTATTATTATCTCAGTTCACCAGGTTTGCTCCATAGAGATGCATCAACCAAACCAATATAACAAAAGTAAACAAAAGCGCCATGGAACAAGCTGGAAACTGCTGAATCACTGCTGGTGGAAGCATTTGTCACTCTATAGAGCCAGAATACTTGAAGTTTAGTATTTAGCATCTTAAAATCTCCATGAGTTTAACCAATGAGATATAACTAGCAGACACATCTGTCTCCTTACAGTAGGAGCCCTGAGTGATTTCATTATGTGTGAATATCAACCTGCAATAAGATCTGTGAGCTCATAATGCTGTTGTGGGCTCACTTTTGGGGAACTGCAGAAAAGAGGGGGCATATATTGGTAATGTAATGATGTCATACTTCCAGATGGGGGGCAAGAGTAGAGTTTTTTTCTATTGATAACATTGTCCTGTGATGTTTTTCAGCCCCGTGATTTTTTTTCCTTTATTTTTCCGATACGGCAGACCATGCATGTCCCTGATTGGCTAATCCACCTGTCAATCACACACATTTGAAAACAGAGATTCACCAGTGACCAGACTGTAGTATTAAAGACGTGTATATTCTGCATTCAGCATTTTTCACAATATTAATCAGCTGCTCCCATCTGTATTTAATAGAACAGAATGTTAGTGATGCCGTCTGTAGCCAATAAACTTCTTTTCTGTTTCATAACTCAGCAAGGCTCGAAAATGATTATGAATTACTACACAGCCATTCAACCATGATGCCCTCCCGGCTGCTGCAGTCTGCTGAGAATGCACCAGAACCTCAACAAGCCAATCTAGCCCTGAGTATAACTAGAAAGCAATGAGTCTAGCAGGATGGTGTGAGTGGGCGCGTGTGGCACCCTAAGGAGCAACAGCAGGAGAGTGAACGACTGGCAGACTGGGCAGTTAAAGGGGAAATGTACAGACCAGAAGAATAGAGCAGGGAGAAGAGGAGGAAGAGGAGATGAGGGAGAGGAGAGACGGAGAGGAGGACGAGGAGAGAGAGCGGGGAGAGGGGGAA
>JACM01028238.1:0-10469 GCA_000787095.1 Periophthalmodon schlosseri
CTAGCTAGCATAATCATACGCTACAAAGTTAGTTTCAGTACATTTTCTGGGCAGCTTGACAAATGATCAGCAGCAAAGTTTTTTAAAATGTATGATAGACTCTCCAAAAGCCAGCCGCTCTGAACCACATGGTAACACACAATAAATGTACTTAAGAGTTCTCCAGGGCCAGTATCAAACCCTCGCTTTTGTAAGTTTATGACCATATGTGTCTCTGCAAACGATTTATGTGTTTTTGCAACATACTGTACAAACTCACACCTGTCATGGCTATGAAAACAGCATTGATACTATACCACACTAGAAAGATCAGGATTGCCAATCCCACACACCATTTAAGATAAGACGATATGTAGCAGTCAAGCATGCCATTATTTAACACATTATGAATACAAGAACAGTAAAAAAATGCACTTAAACTTAATGGGTCTGCGCATCAAGTGAAGCCGAGGAAAGGGAAGCTTAAAAATAACTCCCCTCTTGCACATTATTAGATTAGTAGAAGTAAAGTCCCTCTGTCCTGTATTTGCTTGAAAAAGCACCGGCCTACTAATTACTAAACTAGGACCTGGTTGTTCTGGCATTTTGCTGCTGTCTGTGTACCAGCTCAGGACCAGAAGAGAGAGGGGGAGAGAGGAGGAGGGGGGGGGAGGCTGGATTAAGAATACATGATGAGCGCTGGGCCGGGGAGCAAAAGCATGTAGACTCAAACAGTTAGAGACAGCAGGCACAGTAAGGCAGAGCAGTGGATTTTCAGGGCTCAAGTTAATGCAGCCGTCTCTAACTGTACTACACTCCCCCTTAGGATACTGTTAGCATGATGATGGTTCTGCCCCGTGCTAAGGTGAAAATTACACAAATTGCTGCTGATTAGATAATTGCTTTGAATAAAGACTCTATTACAGACAGTGCCATACCTGAAGGGATGAGTCCAAATGCCCAGTTGGGAACCAGGAAGCCAAATGCTTTGTTGGTTTTCTCTTTATTGTTGTCAGTCGATTCCAGCATTTTCTTTTCTTCCGATTTTTTATAAGGTGTCCACTTACTCCCCACCACAAATGACTCAGACACGGCAGATCTAGACTCCATTTGGGTAACACTAAGCCGCACCTCTGAGGCCTGTGTGGTGAGCTGAATAATGTCTGTGCTTGTCTGATGGTCAGGGGTGTTGGCGCTGTCCCCCGGTAGCACCCATGAGATTGAGATAGACTCCTCTGTTGGGACCCTGTCATCTGGATTTGGTGCTGTTGTGGGGTCTGTCCTCTCCATTTCTCTGGTTGTCGTCACTTCTGTAGTAGTCAGCACTTGTGTGAAGACCTCACTTGACTTGCTTTGTTGAGTCAGTGTTAGCTGAGTGTTTTTTGGAGTAAAAGCAGCGTTCAGTACACTTCTTGTCTCTTCTTTGTGTTGTTCAGTTGGTCTGCGCACAAAAAGGATCTCCCCCTTGGCCTCTTCAGATGGGGGGCCCTTAGGCGCAGTGGTGGGCTGCTCTACTAGCTGCCAACGGGATAGCGTGGTGTGTTCTGCAACAGTAACAACATCGTTCATGTCTTCACTCAGGTCAGACTCCAAACTCTCATTGCCTTTTAGCTCAAACATCTCTGCTAAAACATCCTCTCTCGCACTCCCCTCTGTGTCGCTCTCCTCCTCTGAAGGCGCACGGTTTGCCCCCTCTTCCTCTTCTTCTTTACCTTCGCCTGAGTAATTTTCTGGGTTGTCGTGTCGCCTCGATATGGGCACGGTCATAATTTCTAACGGTGCGGCTTTGGCTTCCATAGGTTCCCAGTGGGGTTGGCGTTTCCCCACATAACCCATATTTCCGGGGGGACCTAGTTTAGAAGTGCGCATTGACTTGATGGCCCAGCGGAACTGACTGCTGGGGCCGGGGCTGAACGCGGGGGCTCCCCTGGGACCCTGTGGGCTGGACACTTTGACAGAGTGTGGAGGTGGTTCAGTGGGGGCAGTTGTGGAGAAGTCTGTAGGGAATAAAGAGACAAAGAGCAGTTATTAATAAGGTTTCATTACAGAAAAGCTGTGGGGGTGGCTTTAATTTTATGCATATGGAATTAGATGTGAGACAAAAGACTGCTTGGATTTGAAACTTTAAGTCAAATTTGTATTATATGTAAAAAAAAAAAAAAAAAAAAAAAAAAGTGTATTAAGTGTATACCGTATTTTCGCACCAGCCAAAAAAATGCATAATAATGAAGAAAAAAACATATATTTCAATATAAATCGCATCTGAGTATAAGTCGCACCACTGGCCAAACTATGAAAAAAAGTGCAATTTATAGTCCGGAAAATACAGTAGTTAAGTTAATATTGTAACTGGGTTTTTTTCTTCCTTCTGTTTCAGTTGCTGGCGTTTAGGTTGATTGGCCAGTGCTTAACCTGCTGCAGTGCTCACCTACACCTGCAATGTGGTTAGCTTTGTGGTTTTGATACAAATTGTGTATACACTGTTCTTAAAAACCTACTTTTGTGGTATATTCATGGAAATTTCACACCTCTCTCCATGGTTTCTGTTAGCCTGTGGAGTCTTTGTCTGAACAAACTCCATTAGGAATACTGCACAGCATGTAGTAAAGAAAACCATGTGGAAAAAACGGTAGACCACTTGAAATGGGATAAGCAAAACCACTCTCTCCATCTAGACCTGTTTATTTAGATGAAGTGGGCCGCTGTACTTTATATGCTTACAGTCTTAAACCAGACACTGTCTACATCATCAATAATTCACATTTTCTGCATGTGTGAGTCATGGCCAGTGTGTTTTTAATGCAGTCAACTTTCTCTTGCTCCTTCCAGTTTACGTGTGAAAAATTTAAAACTGCAGAGGGGGACAAGCTGCATCAAGACATGAAACATGCACAAATATGTCATTAAATATTAAAAGATCTGAGAATTATTGAGTATGTCTGGTGTTGTGCCTAAGTAAGGTTTATGATCCCAAGGTTCATTTTCATAAAATCATGTATAAGTGCATAATTGTCCTATCAATAATCTGAGTAGCTAATTACATACTGTTACTACACTCAGATTGAAGGCAGAATAATTAAGAGCATTAATCTGAGCATACTGTCACCATAATGACCCATGTTTGAAAATAAAACGGGAAAATTAGAGATAGGTTTAGTGATTTTCAAATTTTACATAGAGAGTTATACATTTGGGGAATCTGTTTAGATGCACTGTGCTCAGGCAGGTGTGAAACCATGTTGTTAACTTAAAGCCACAGAATGTAACATTTTAGCCAAAAAGAGACTACAATAAAAGCCTGTTGTTGCTTTTTCTTTCAATTTTGTTATTCTTACTGCAAGTGGGTTTGCATTTCCACAGACCTGCCTCATTCTTGGCCTAGAGGCCTCTTCCTGCTTGTTTCCAAAAGTTATTCCTTTGGCTATAATCTCCCACATTATATTGTGCATAAAACGCACCTATATCCATGTTGAATGTTCCATAAGTATGGTTTTAACGTTCTATTTCCATGGAATCATGCAGGTGACGTACCACCTTCAGAAAGTTACATATTACAAGTTACATATTGTACCTTTAAATTATTAGTTTACATAGATTAAACTCTACAGGTGTTGGTTCAAGGAAGCATTTAACCATTCACTAGCAGATCCCTTTATCTTAATAATGTTATATATTACATATGTTATATGTGAAATTCTGAGGCAGGCACTGAAAAAGACCACAGGGTGATTGCAGCTACAACACTTCTGTTTATGTTCTCATATGGCATCTAAAAAGACAGCACTGAAGTTATTGTTTTGACCAGGTGCTTTATGTCAACGTTTTAAAGGTGAGATTACAAACTCTCATTGTCAGGTAGGTAATAGAGACACTTCTGGGGTCAGATTTAACAAATGAATATAGCAAACCAAGAAAACAACAATATTTTTCACATTTTGGGGTATTTGTCTACAGTTCAAAGGGTTCAAAATGGCAGAGTGAATTTACTTAGAGAAGCGAGATCTTAGCTGTAGCCTACGGCGCACCATTAGGTGGGTAATTCATTCCACTGATGATACCTTAAGGGAAAAATAACATCACTTGGTGCACATTTCCATCATGCCAACATAAAAGAATAGTAGCATCATGGCTGTTCTTCTGTGGCTCTGCTCCTCCTGATCATTACAGAGCACCTTCAGAGAGCTGCTACCTAATTGGCTCAGACAGAGACGGAGGTGAGAGCGAGCCCAACCTTAGCTGTAATTGGATACAGCTGTGAATAATGCATGCGGACTAAAGCTGGGGTTTTTATTAATACTATTTGAGAGAGGCAGAGGGAGGTGGTTGTAATAGAAAAGTGGTGATAGCAAGCTGAAAATATCAGTTTCATGGAATCAGTGGTTTTGGTTGGATCTGAACAAGCAATTTTTGTTGCAGGTGTTCAAGAGGTTTAAGCAAGCTAAGATTTTTGTTGTAAAATTACCCCAAATGTAAAGGCCTGTCCAAAAAGCTTTTTATTTCTCTACTAACCAATTCAGGTTGTAAATAAAGTAGCTCTGTGTATGTTGAAATCAGAGAGGAATATGGGAATGAAAAAAGAAAAAAACATCAGTGTGTCTGTAGTTCAACCTGACTTTCATATACTAGTTGTAAAGAAACAGATTGGATTTGTGCTCTGCTATCTACCTTTGTGAGAGCTGAATATTATAGCTTTGCAACTCCCATCTAATAGAGTTCACCTTGTACATATGCTTTATTCTGAACTGAATTTCTTTTAAAATATTGAACCAAAGCTGTGAGGTTAAATCAGGACCTCAATATAGTCTTTGAAAAATATCAGAAATTGATACTGAAGAATTTCTCTGTGACAGCAGCTGAGAATGGTGACCTGCTGACCTGCTCTCTCTGTGGTGTTTTAAAGCGCACTATTTCTCCAGAAAATTCACTCTTTGTCTGAACACAGCTACACAAAACACTAGACTCTTGAACAGAATTTTGGGGACAGCTGTCTAATGCACTCAAGTTTAATGACATCATTTACACATTTACACCAGTGATTCTGAAATGGTGAAGAAAAATCACTGAGAAAATCAGCTTCTGTTGGTGGTGCTTTGAATAGGGCTTTAAAGAGGTATTATACTTATACTTATGTGTTATATACATAAGTATATGTTCTGGTCTTACCCTGATCTGAAATAGAATTAGAAGTTATCCCAGGTTGATTTTTGTTTAACCATTTTTTAAACCCAGATGTGTGGTCAAGTCCTAGATTAAGTTTATCTTAGTTGTTGTTTAGTCCAAGTTAACCTCAGTTTTGTATTTATTGATCTTCCGCTGAATCTCTTTTAGTTCTCTTTAATCCTTGGTCATACTTTAAAAGCTGCTTATTGTCGGAGGTGCAACTTTTTATGAAATGTTAAGAGTCACTTGCCTACGCTAATGTTCTACAAATTGCTGCTGGCGAAAAGGCGAATTTGTGAAGCATATCTACTTCACACTGAGCCAAAATCCAGTTAATATTTATGATAGACCGAAGCGTGGACAAGGCTCTTTGTTAATAAATCTGAAAATAGAGGAAAAACACTCTCCTTTATGACAATTTGCGTGTATGATGCTGTGCTACGGCCCTCGTGTTTGTTTGCAATTACAGTTTAATTAAATTTACGGCTCTACTTCAAATTGCCCTGCGGAGGAATATATTACGGCATCCTTGAGGGGAAGAGATGAGAGAGCAGAATGCCGAACGGGTTTAAAAAGCATGACATAAATATATCCTGCATTTACCAGTGGCATGTGAACACACCACATTGCAAATGAATACTCCAAATGGTTCTCTGCAATTTCAAATCAGTTAGTCAGTGTAAGGGTGAAGTAGAGGACAAACCATTAGCTGTGCTGTTTGTAGCTCTTTCTTCATGTTGGATGCTGGTGTCTCTTTGCTCTGCATTGCGAACAGCAGGCTGTAGTTTTACCAGCGGCATCACCTCCTTCTCCTGCTCAGACAATCCCTCTTCAGAAGATTCTAGTCCGTTTGTAGAAGGGTGAAAAGAAAACCCCCTGTGCTCAAGTATTGCGTTGTCCAAACTTCCCTTGGCTGTTTTAGGCTCACTCAGATTATTGCTGGACATTTCAGCCAATACATGGTTCTCCGTTGCTTCTTCTAAGGGCATTGATGTTCCTAGTTCAGCATCCTCTACCACCTTATCTCCAGTCAGGTACCTAAAAGGCTTCATTAAAGTATGGACAAAGTCTGCTAGCACACTATTGCTGCTCTGGGGATGTTGAGCGGAAGATGTTGTTGAAATGTTGGCTGAACTCCTGTCTTCTTCACTGTCTTCTTCTCTAGTTACATCACCATGGCTTTCAATGTTCTCCTGCTCTGATTGGCCTAAAGCATTGGAGTTACTATCAGGCATTAGATGAATTATGACATGCTCCTCGGAAGTCTCAGAGGAATTGTCAGTGTCAGCTACAGAACGCATATTTGAGTTCTCCAAGTTTACAAGACCAGTCCAGGACGAGGTCTCGGCATAGAGGGAGCTTCTGTGGGCTTCACCGATTGACGACATGGTTTCTTCCCCTGGATTGGAGTTCTGGTACGCAGCCTCTACAGCTTGGACTCCAAGTGGCTGGTGGGCTGAAACATAATAACAGTATTTTACCTCAAGCAAATGTACTATTTCACTTGACCTGCTTTATCTGCCTGAATACAGCACAGAACAAAATCCCACACTCCTCCAAGGACTGTAAACCTGCTATTTCTGCAGGACAAGCCTTATGCATTCATCACAATATACTTGAAAGATGTAACATTTTAAGCTACATTGTTAATTCTTCATGCACTACCTTTTGTCCAATCATGGACCCCACAATTTTCCAACCTGGAAGTCTTTGTAGATCAATACTGTGATATAAAATGCCCAAAATATAACATGATGATCCACAGGTGTCATAGATTATAACTATCTAGCAGAATATGCAAAAGCAAAAAAAGAACAATGTCTTTTTAAACAATAATATATTTGACTATAACATTATTTTACATTTTGTTCATTGACATTTTGAACCCTGTATGCATGACCTGGAGGGGTCTGAATATATTGAATAAATACAAGTAAGTATTCAGAGCAGTGAGTGGGGATAGGAGATAGGTGAAAACAGCAATTTTCTGAGCACTCATCAAGCCTCGAATGCAGAACAGAACAGGATTACTCAAACATGCATGTATTAATTATAATTTAACTTTGAGTAAACCAATGATGAGGAAACACTGTTATAACCTGTTTTTTTAAATTAGCTTTCTTTTATACTGTGTCCCATCCACTAAGAGGTGCATGAATATGCAATCTTCCTCACTTCAGTTATCAGTGGTATTTGTATTTTCAGACTTGTATATATTTCTTACCCACTATTCAGAAAATGGAAAATAGCAATCAGGACTAGAGACTTTAATAGACATGTTATTGTTTCCTGTGAGGCATTGATGGCTTCAATATTAATGTAAACATTGTTGCCGACTGCATGGAGGGCTTTATTTATCATGTGTTTGTTTTGACAAATGCACAGCCCCTCCCCTCCTGCTGCGTTTGTTTGCCTAAAGTGATTAGGTTATGCAGATGTTTTGCTTCAGTGAAGATATTACGGCTCAACAGCGTGAAAGATGAAACTGTCTTTCTGTCTGTACAATTACAATGGGCAGAAGTATATTGCATTTTCAAGTGGGGCCTGCTTGTGCATGTGAACTAGCTGTAAAAAGTAAGTGGAAAAATATCTATTGAAAGGGAATAGTTGGCTGCATTATTTTTCTTTTGGGTTTTTATACATTAAGGCAAAGCATCTATTAATAAAAAAAAATATATATATATATAAGAACCTAATAATTAGTAATTTAATTTTACCTCCAAAACAGTAGGCATCAAACAGTGCAGTAGTATCAGGAAATCCAGTGCGGTTGGGGTTGCTGTAGACTGTCCGTACCCCTGGCTCGTCTCCTCCACAGTTTTTCCGGGGAACGTTGATGGGGTAGCGCACACTGCCATCTGCCAGCCAGCCTGGGTCACACTGGTCCAGTCCGGCCTGCCATGCCAGGTACAGCTGCCCCACTGTGGCCAGCTGAGCTCCCAAAGAGTGACAGTGAGTGGAGGCAGTGGCCAGGTTTAGCTTCTCTGGCACGGAGGTGTGGAAGACATCACCTGCCAAAAGAACATTTAGAAGTAGCTAAATGTACTTTTCTGGTGGAGGATCTGTCACTTGCTTTTCTCCATGGAGATGTTATTACTTTACGTGGAATGTTCCACAGAATGGCATTAAAGTTTTTTATGTATTTTTCTGTTAAAAAATAGCTTGACAAATTTTTTTTTTTGTTATTTTTTACAGCAATTGGGGTGGTGTCACCTGATTTTTTCATGGATAGATAAGTTTAATGCTATGCTGTGGAACGTTCCAGACAAGGAATTAACTTTTCTATGGAGACAAGCAGGTGGTGGACCCTTCAGCAGAAAAATTACTTAGTGCACCTTTAAATGTTATGGACAAATCCTTTATTTCAGATGGAGTCCAGTGTTGTTCATTGTAGTTACAATGAGTAATCTAAAGAGGATGCTGTAATGACAGAAGAAATGTCTTTACTGGCAACAATAAATTATTTATTGTTTTGGCATGATGTCAGATGTGAATACACTTTTCTTTTTGCTTTTATTTTAATAATCACATTCCCAAATAAATTAAGACATTTAAATGTTTATAAGTTTAACATTTATCAGCCTTTATTTAACTAAACAGGATTGAAGCAATATATTGTATTTTTATAGAGACATTTAAATTGTGTTTTAAAGTCTAGTATTACTTGCTTTGTTGGCTTCTGCATTTTTAAATGATATTGTAGCTGTGCCAAGTCTGGACTGTCATTGTGGTTGTGTTTTTATTTAAAAGCCGTTGTGCCTGGCAGTCTCTTTATTTCTTTTGTAGGCTCTGTTGAAGATGTAGAGACTCTAAGATGAAAGAAAAGTCACTTGAATATAAATATATTTTTGAGGGTTGTAATAAACAGGAAAAAATAAACCACACAGAGAAAGGCTAATTCAAAACAGGTGTGTGAAGTAAGAGAACAGCTGAACCAATAAAATGTGATGAAAGTTAATGTACATGAAAATGTATGGAGGCTGGTATCACAAATAAAGTGAACAAACAAAGAGAATGCAGAGAAGTATTTTAAACATTTGGATATGTTACTATGACAACAAGAATTAGATGATTCAATGAGCCTATTTTTGTGGATTTTATTTCAGAAGTTTTTGGTCAATACATGCAAAAGAAGACATATTGCATCAACTGACTTGAACAACATCCAGACTGTATAAAGATCTTAAGAAGCTGGCCCTAATACAATACAAGACACCATAAACCCAAATTTTATCATTTCAGCTCTTGGTTATTTTCCCAGTCAAAACAACAGCTATCAATCACATAGTCATTTTCTATTGTTAGAGGGTAATTATCTCCTGATTACTTTAATCAGCTGCTTAATTGCAGTGTAACAAACACTTATGTGTGTGAAACCTACAGGTGTCTATATGATTTGAATCAGTCTCACAGAGGGGCTTTAACATCCCTTAGATAAACTGTGAGTCAATAACAATAAAATATATGCTATTTTGATTATGGTTTCAAATGCCCAAAACGCACAAGATTATAATACAAACCCAGTGTGACTGGATAAGATGCTAATATTAACCAAGAATAATCACCAATGTGTTTGCAAATAAATGCCACTTAAAAGCAGTTATAACACTAGTTTATGCTTCTATGTATGCTGCAGGGACTATGGGAGCATGCATTTACTGAGACATATGGCTAATTAATGACTATCTAGGCACTATCTTCTGGAAGACTATACACCAAACCATCGTCATAACAGCAAGCACAACACCATCTGGCAGCAGGTCACAGACTATGGGTAATTGTTCTCTGTAACACTGTGAAAAAGACAATATGATTTTATATGAAGGATTTCCACACACGTATTGTTTGCTTATTATCCGAAAGCAGAACAGCTGTTAAGATCAACAATATAACAACTAAATGCAATGGTAATGATAAGATAAGATTTAGTTGAATTAAAAAAAAAATAGCTGCAGAATAAGGCAAAGCAGTTTGTAATACCCAAGGCTGGGGTTAATTGAGTTGAATGGTACAACACGAAACGGAGGGGTTTTGGAGGTATTGAGACCTATAGCTGTCAAAATAAATTGGTTTGGATTTTGAAAAATGACACCATCGCTATTTTTAAATTCAATCCTGGACATGATTGATTGAGAGTGACAAAGTTGTCCCACCCGCTGAACATTGTATGGCTGAACTTGCAGTGACCAAAACAAAACTTAGAAAGCTGAAGTAATAGGATAAAAAAAAACAACAAAAAAAAACGTCCTCAATTTTTATCTCAAATGTTTATTCTTGAGTTGTTATTGCTCATTGGTTGCAGTGATATGAATCTATCTATCTATCTATAT
>KN476043.1:0-27682 GCA_000787095.1 Periophthalmodon schlosseri
CTTACTAGTACTGCTATGATTTGTTTGCTTTGGTAAGAGAATTAAAATCAATCATATGTCATCAAAATAAATGACCATAGCAGACACTTGCTCAGAGTGGAGTTAAGACCTGATTTAGCCCTGGTTTAGTTTTACATTGCAGTTTGTAGTCCAGAATAATTAAATACTTCTCAAGGTCTTTTCCTGTATAGGTGTAGCTTGACTCTTATTTGTGCTCAATGACATTTCTGCTACAGATGAAAAGGAAGTTTGATTAAATGTTTTTGGTAAATAAAAGATGAAATTATATAACTGAATTTAGGTAAAGGCCAAAACGTTTTTTGTTTTGTGGAAAAAAATGTTCAGTATTCAAACAGATATTTTTGGAATGATGAAGTAAAGATGGAGTAAATCTTACATGGCTGTTCCTTTACTTTTCCATCCATTTGATCATAATTCAAGTCATTTGTACATTTAAATCTAATAAAAAGTAATTCAAATATTTGATTTATCATCTGAAGGGGCTCCTTACTAATAAATACATATTTACCCAAGTAAAGTACTATTATTTTGCCATTGAGTATCACAATAGATTTTGAAATTGGAATATCGTGATAACAACAACCTTTTGGCTGAAGTTTTACCTCAGTACTTTATTTCTAATCAAATTTTGCGTTCTCTTATTTCTATGTATGGCTTTATTTACTTGACAGAGGTGTGATCCGAGTGGATGTGAACATTCAAGACATTGATGTGAACCAGTGCGCCACAGGAAACGGCTGGTTCGCCGACACCCACCAATGTAACCGCACCAGTATGGAGGTATGAACACTGTAATATCATGTATCAAAACATTACAACCATTAACAGGTAGCACACATTATACATAATGTATAGATTTGTTAGAAGAATTCAAGAGTGGTACGTTTTTAAATGAGTTGACATGGACTAGACAACTGGGTCCGAGCATCTTCAAAACTACAGCTTTTTGGGTGATACTGCAAGCAAAAAATGTAACAATGACTTTTTTAGTTAGTTCGATTCTGAGGCAAATCAGAATTATCTTCAATTATCTTATGCTTATCACTATGTTTTGCTAGTAAAAGGAGAGAAATGAATATTTTTGTTGGCTGAAAATCATATTGGAGCATCTCTATAATAACTGTAGAGAGGTTTGTTGAGATTTCATATGGACATATTTTTTTTATAAATTCCACTAGTTTTTTGATGTTGATGATTCTAGTTTTCCAAAAAATATTTACTACGAACTAAGGTAGCACAGTTTTTGAAAGAAATCTAATTGCATTTTATCTGACAAGTATTGCAGTTGTGATTATATTTGCTCTATATTTTTAAAAAGTCTGTTCTGTTTAGCGTGTGCATTGTCAACAGCTTCAGGATCATTTACATTTGAGAGAAGACTAAATTCCAACAAGATTTTTCTATTCATCAAAATAATTGCAGCCTTTGCGATTGATGATTATGCCAACTCAAGTAGCAATTTTTATTTGATTGCGATATATTGTCCAGCCTTAAAATGCCCAGTGAATGCCTTTCTCTCACCTGGCCCCTGTTTCTTCTGGCCCCTGGACCCTATAGCCTCAGGCTCAGTCCTGTTAAAGGCTGATGGTTGGTGGCAGTGATGATCTGACGGATTAGTGTTTAATCCAGACTCTGACACACTTCTGACTGAACAAGTGCAGTCTCCTGGAAAACCACCTCCACAGTGCAACCATTACTTTAACATGTTAATAGCTCTTTGTTGGTGTTGCCAGATTAATTGCAATCGATTCAAAATTGCAAAATTTCTACCATTCAAGTTCAAAATTTGAATGGTCGAAATATGCAAATTGCAAAGATTGACGTTATATTTGGAACATTATAGGTAATGGTAAACTTTATTAAATTTGTCCTCTGCATTTGACCCATCCTTCAGTGCCGCTGGGGCAACCTGTCAGGAACAGTGGGACCCATCTCGAGATCTTGAACTAGACTAGCTGGAGAATTTTACCTATTGTGCATACTTTCGCACACTACCTTAGCTGGAGAATTTTACCTATTGTGCATGTTTTGAGTTTTCTGCAAAGAATTAAATATCTTGTCTTATTATGTATTAAACCCACTAACCCTGTAGTTTAGACCTCAAACATTCTTCTGATATGCACTGGATTCTTGTATAAGTCTGGAAGTTCATATTTCATTCTTATCTCAAATGCTTCTGGACCTTTTTTGGCAACACCTCCTTGTCAAAGCCCGATCTCAGAATGGCTCTGATCAGAATCCTAATATTAGAACATGTATTGAAAATAAAAAAAATAAAAAAAGCCAGAACATTTCCAAAATAGTTCAGCCCAAACACTTATTTTTTATGTGGAGCTTTCTGCCAAATGCATTGATGAATATGAAAATGTGAATTGTGAAAGTGTTTATTATACAGATTTTTTTCACACTGCATAAGGACATTGAAAGCTCTTAATATCACCATTTTTTTATTTGCCTTTTTTAGTTTTTACAAATCATAGATACACAAAGCCCTTTATTATAAGAATAGTCAGATTTTGCAATCAAAGGATCATGACACATACTTGAAGCAATCTTTGACAATAATAATACAATAATACAGGCTTTTACTGAAAATAAGCATTGTTAAAATCGTAGCCATAGCTGTCCTGCATTGGACAGAGTAACTGGTGTGTGACTGGCTGTGAATCTGGACTAACAACCCCTCTCACACAATCAATGTAATTTCAGTTGCAGGTATTGAACCACCAACCTGTGGGTTAGTGGGCAAACTGAGCTACTGATATTTTCACTACACACACTTTTTTTCATTCACTCTTTAGCAAATTATACTGCGGTTAAATGTTTATGTGGATTTTCATCTTGCACATTTCTTTAATAGTAAATCTCCCATAGAGTTATACTGGTCCTACCCTCTGTCTAATTTGATAATGAAAATATCATCAAATTCTATAGCATGAACAGAGCCTATTGCCCTTTTAATACATCCAATTGAATGTGGCACAACAAACCTTTTCATCACAATTATTTCCAATCATATTGTTACATATGTGCCTAATCTTTGCCCTTTGCTGTCTTGGTAATGTAATTGATATGCACGCTGACTTAAAGCTGATCACAGTAAACAAAAGCTGTGGATTCTCCCTATGACAACAAATGTATTTCGACTTACACGTAGACGAGATGAGGCACTGCTACTGGAAAAGGCCATGGGCAGTTTAATCCTATGGTTAATGTCAATTCTAGGTTGTGCATTAGCCTAGTGCCGCTACTCCAGTTCAGTGTGAGTGAACCCAGGATTATAATGCTCTCAGTACAAGCATTATGTGTCCATTTAGCTTTTAACTTAGATTAACTGCAGCAGCCAGTGACAGAGTAGGAGACAGAGGAAGGATAAGAGCACTTTTTGTTAAATTACTACAACAAAATATATATTTGCAAGACTGAATCTTTTGTACCCCTCTTAAAGTCTAACTTACAATCTTCTTGTTGAAAGAAACCCTAACCCCTACTCCACACATACAGACTGTATTGTAATAGTACTGCACTATATCCATGCAGTCATCATCATCTTAAGGGGGAGGGGTGTGAGTCTGTACAACGTAACGTTCATTCATTATTTTTTCTAAATGTTATGATCTCTTCTAGGAATTACCACAATGTGCACATTGTACACTGAAGGTGCATTGTCTGATTTTTCTTGTGTAGGCTACACCATCTGTTTGCTTCCATGGAAATATTCATATCACATCATATTGCTTAGCCTGCAATGTTCCACAGTATTGCTTTAAACTACCTTGCATTTATTCAATTACAGGTAAAAAGCTTGAGAGAAGTATACCTAACCTTATTTCTCATGTGATTTCAGTGTGTCCCGATTTCCGGTCGTGGTTTTCGTCTGGGACAGTATTGCTGCAGGTGCAAAGAAGGATTCTACAACCCAGAGATCGCCAACCAGGATCCAGGTAGGACCACATCACATGAAACACTGACCAATGTACCAGACACTACTACTACTATCACTGCCACCACTACTTTATTCATTCATTTATTTATTTATTTGGGACAGTGCCTGTTAATGGACAGACATTATACAACATGAATGTAAACACACCGGATTATAGCCAAAGGCTAATTTCCATCCGTGGTCCCAGAGGATTAAATTATTCATCTTAAAGTCGGCTGTCTTGTGTCTTTTATTCACCAATGCATATCTCTAGTACTAATATACTACTACTACTACTACTACTACTACTAGTACTACTAGTACTACTACTACTACTATTACTACTACCACTACTACTTACTCTTAAAGGTACATTATGTAACTTTCTGGAGGTCGCAAGTCACCTGCATGACTATGGAAAAAAAAAAAGTTAAAACCATACCTTGCATAATTCTCCATGGAAATAGATCAGTTTATTTTAAAATACAGTGACTATAGAGATTATAGCCAAAGGAACAACATTTCCGTGGAAACCCTCCTCCAAGCCATATAAGAGTCAGGTTTGTGGAGCTGTGAGCCCATTCATAGTGAGGGGCAGTAAACACAACCAAAATGAAAAAAAAGACATGATATTTTTCACAGTGTGTTTATACCGTTCTATTCGCTCCCAAATGCATATCTCCAAAATTCCGACAATTACTACTACTACTACTACTACTGTCAGTACTGCTACTAATGTTACTCTTTATATGTCTGGTATATTGATGCTTTCTTTCACTATTAAATTCCTGTTGGGTTTTGAGTGTGGCAGACAGAACAGGTGGGCCACATTAAGAACAAACATTACATAACATTAAAAGACACTTTGAATAGATGTTTTGGGCCATTATCTGTGTGCTTTAGTTCATTTCAGCCGCAGCACCAAACACTGCATGAGTCATAACTTCACAGTGGCCATCTGTTCCTCATGTTTTCGCTCAAACTCTTCTCTGGGATTGTGTGGTGAGGGCACAGATGTCAGCCATGTTGTCTTCCTCCATGGAAACAGATAGAAAGGGAAATATTTTATCAAGATTAAAAGTGCTGCAGGAGGATAAGCATTTGGGAGATTGTACTGCTTTTATATGGCTACAGTGAAAAAAATAAGCATTTTGAAGTCCCTACACAAGAGGCAATATATTGTTTCATTGTAATCCAGGAGTGGTCGATGGTACAAAAGCTTTCAAATCAAAGGTAATCATGTTTTTTTACTTAAGATGAGATGACGTTTTGGCTGCCACCCAGAAGTCATTATCAATATGAAGGTACTGCTCTGATAAACTAGAATTTATACTGACCTAAAGTGGTTATGGTAGGATAGTAATAGTAGTTGTTGGGATAGTAGTTGTAAATATTCATCATAGTTTTTACATCAGTGAAGTGAGCGTTTATGCAAAAAACTGGAAGAGAAAATCACAAAAAAACAGGAGGTAGCGGAGTGTTTTAAAATGGAATACCCCTATGTCATCAACAAGGAAAATTCCATCCAGAATGCAGGGACAATTTACACAGAAGGAAGGCATTTCTCTGACAGATTAAACATTGATTTAACAAAATAAATGTGTTTTTTATTTGTCTAATCATAACTATTGTGTAATTTAGAATTTAGGTTTTGGCCCTTGTTAACATTATGTAACAGTTATGGAATTACCTCTATGTACGTCTAATTATAAACTTCATGTCTAATTATAAACTTCAACAAAAACTAACAAAACTAAGCAATTTTTAAAATAAAATCCTAAATATAATTATGATGACTATAATTTAGTGAAAAAGTTATATGCACTTTAAGGGGACGAGTTCACACCTTAGTGGCTCCTGATTTGAGCCTAGTTTAGTTCAGTGCAGATTTGGTTTAGTCTTGGGCTAGTCCTAGTTCCAAATTAAGTCGCAGTTTAGTCCCAATTTTGATGCGGTCTATGTGTGAATGGACCCTAAGATTAGAACTGCCTGAAGGAATGAGTTTTACCCTTAAAACTGCCATGGACTTGTTTACTTGCTAAACTTATTTTAGGTCATGAAATTTGTTAGGTAGGCCAACAAATAGATCTACTATTTGAAGGGTGTGAAAGCCTTCTTTAAGAATATTGTACTCAGTTTCAATATTATAATCGGGGGACCCCCTGAAAGAATTTCCCCTCTGTGGCCTCGACTCCCAGGTTGAGAACCACTCCTCTACAGACTCCTTAGTTGCTTAGTTTTTATCTAAGGACTAAGGACTGATCCAAATCAGGTCTAATGTGGGTCAAATGATGTAATTTAGCACATAATCCGAAATAAATCAGGTTAAACTTAGACTAGAACTGGACTGAACCAGAACCAGGTCCAACTGATCTCTCTTATTGATTATTGTTTGCTTGAGCTCTGATGTTGGCTATGTTGTGTTTCTGCTGTTGATGCCATGGAAACAGAGGCAGGAAAAGTGTTGTTATGAAAATAAGTGTTTTGGAATCATTACTGGATCTTATATTGATCTTTCACTTTTTCTTTAGGGTTTTGAAAGCTGGATTTTTGTTTCATAAAAAATATTTACCAAGTCTTGAAGCTGATTTCGTTGGAACTCATTTTGATTGTCTATCTCTCATTTACCTGTATTATCTTGTATTCACTTCAGATGCCCTCCCAGTGAACAGCAGCGATGCGTGTTACCCCTCCATGCCAGTGTGCCTGCCCTGTTTCCCGGGCTGTGATCGTTGTCAGGATGGCACCCCCTGCAGGGTACAGGAGGACTGGCTGCTCCGGACGGCTGTGCTTGGCATTCAGGGAGTCTTCATGGGTCTGATATTTGTTAGTATGATGGCTGCCTACAGACACAGGAGGAACAAGGTAATTACTTTCAAACTAATGTTATTTCTGCGTTTCAGATTACATCATTTGCCGTAAATGTGACTAAACTGCGCTTTCTTTGTGGTGGCACTTGCGGTTAAGTGGGAATCCCATTCATTTCAATGATTCTCCATTGGGAAATGTTTTGCTGCTAAAATCTGATATAAAGTAGGTTGATTCGTGTAAAATGTTCAGTGTTTACGTGCAACAGTCAACACTGCGCCGATTCTCTTGGAGGCTTTAAAACGGCTTTGTAGTCCGTACAGAACTTATTTGCTGTCAAGATCGGCGCCCTGCAAAATTATACAATATAAGATAGATAGATGTAGATATAGATATATAGATATACAATTGTAAACTGTAAATATGCACTTTCCTGTCTTTGCAGAGGATCCGAGCATCTGGTTTGCTTTTGTTGGAGACTATTCTCTTCGGGTCCCTGCTTCTCTACTTCCCAGTGAGTTCACATTGTAGTCCATATACTCTTTACGCTTTATTACATGAAGGAAATAAATTACTGTCTGAAATATGGCATTTAAGCTTGTGCCTAAAAAATGGATCCCAGCTCTGACCAATGCCATACTGACATTGTGTTCTTGGATAATACACTTCATGCTATTTAAGTGCTTCAGTGTCTTGAAAAGCGCTATATAAATCCAATGCATTATTACTGTTAGTGTATATGGAGGTGGTGAGTGATTGGTAATGGGGCAGCTGTGACTATAGTAGTAGCTTACTACCTGTATGGAGTATGTGTGGAGTGTGGAGTATGGAGGGAATGAGTAATGGATGAAATTGTGAAGCAACTTTTGAGAATGTGGAAAAGCTCTAGGTAAAATATAATATATAAAATATAATCAAGGAGTTTCAATGCATTTTAATACAAAACTTGTTATTGGATCGAGATTGTGATACTTACTGCCATTGTATTGGATTGAAACAAATCTCAGTGGTATCGCCCATCACTACTGTTATTTTTGATGTATGTTGGTTTCATGTTACCCCCAGTACATTTTTATAAGATGATGAGGCACATTTTTAGATACACATTTTGCTCTCCTCTAAAAAGTAAATTGATTGGATTAGGGGCGCTTCCAGCTGACTGCTCTGTGCTGGATTACTTCTTCATAATGGACGAGTTGTAGCGAGTTGAACGAGGTGAGCGGTTTGTCTCTGAATAAATGGGCCACGAATGGTTTTCATAACATCATTAATCAGAGCAAAGATCAATTTTCCAATTACAAAGGCGGTAAATGAAGGTGACGTCTTATACAATGATGAGAGAAGCTCAATGTTCCTGTGTGAATGTTGTGTGAAGTCAGTGATGAGGTTTATTTCAATAACACTGTGATCTGCTTCAGATTACCATACTGTCCCTCTGTCATTTAGTACTGCTTTTCTTTCCAGGGGGCTGTTTCCATTGCAATTAACAATTAAAAACAAAACATTATTTTTTTTGAATGGTGAAAAGTAATCAAATTGTCACATATAACTGGAAGCTGAAACCCATGAATAGAACAGTTATATTGGACCCATAGTGAGGCAGTATCAGTTACACTACAATGGGGTCAATATTTCTATTAAATACATGATTTTTTTACTACACTAAATGTTTTTCTCATCCATAATAATTTACTTAAAGGTGCACTATGTAACATTTCTGGTTGGATGTTAACAATCTGCTTGTCTCCATGGAGTTGACTGGTATGGCATTAAAATGTCTATCTTGCATTTTACATTACTTAACAAGTGTCTCACAAATACATTGAAAAACATGGATTCCTACTATGAGCAGGCTGTCCTTGTGACCTGTAACTTGGCCTGGTGGTGCAACCTGCTTGTCTCCATGGAGATAGATAATTTTCATGTTGTACTGCGCCAAGTAACATCTCCATCAAGACAAGCAGAAAAAATACGTAGTGCACCTTTAAATGACAATGAGAATGTATATATTGATTTTCATTGTCCATGTCCATTATTCACTTCTTGGTCACACAGGGGTTTCTCTTAACCATTCTAGCATCATTCTTGAACCCTTATGTAACAACAACTGGTCGAAGATTGGTCTTATTGTAAATGTTTTTAGTCGTTTGGTAAACCAGAAATCCAGGTAGGGCTAACCACTACGTAACCACTACCACTGTACCATACACTCATACAGTTAGGGGAAGTGTCTTGCCCAATGACGCAAATGGAAAATCAAATACCAATCTTTCAGGTTAACATCACCTGATTGAGCTACTTTTGCTTTACTCTATAAACATGGTAACTGGTCATGGCCACATTTTTCTATAGCGCTTTTCCACCTTCAAGACACTCAAAGCACTTTACATCAAGGAACCACTCACCCATTCACACACACATTCATACACCAGTGTATGCAGACACTGGGGGCGAGGTGGGTTAAGTGTCTTATCCAAGGACACAACAACAGCATTCTTCTATGGGAGCTGACTGCCAACCTGTGGGTCAGTGGATTTGACTGCTCAATCAATGATGTTTTATGTCAAGCGGGATTTGAACCGCCAAGCTTTGGATCAGTGGACAAACACTCATCACACCAACAAACAAACAGTTTCTCTCACTATACAAAATGGCTAGAATTACTCAATTACATGCTGAAGTGCGTGTTTAAAAATCTTTAAACAGGCACAGAGTTTATAATACAGGATTCGTTCATATCAAGTCCATATTACCATTTAGCATGTGAGCATATTACAGGACGCGAGATTATTGGAAGAGACTCATTTTGGTTTGCCCCCAAAATATTTGAAACTTCTGAGGAAAGGTCAGTGGCTCTTGTTATCTGTGAGTCCATTTTATCTAAAGGCCACGGCTTCAGAACCATCACCTTTATGTCCAGAACCCAAACCTGTTCTATGTGTGAAAAACACAGGTATAATTGATGATTGAACAAAATCAAAGAGTTATTCCAGAAAGAAAAATGAATCATGTTTTTTTTCTCCTCATATTGATCAATCTCGATTTTAGATTTTATTTTATTTCTTCTTTTCAAAAACAGAATAAAAATATCTTTCAATACTGATTTCATTAACATAAACAAGATAGACTAAAGATCAGTGAAATGAAATGAAACAGAAATTGTTATATTCTTTCAAAGTCCAAACTCTGTCTAAACCACATTCACAGAGGTCAAGCTATAGATCTCTCAGTTTAAAAGACCCAAGCCGATCATTGACAATTAGATATGACTAAAACTCAATTCCAAAAGGTCTTGAAAGATATGTTTGCAGTTAAATGAGATTTAAGTATTTACAAATCAATACATTGATTTTATAGTGTAAAATATATCTCTAAAAAATAGTGTGTTAGCTGAAATTACAGTTAGATGGAGGGAGAGAAAGTATATTCAAATAAATGGCCTGAGATGTGATTAGTTGAGAGAAATGTAGCAGGATGAGATTTGCTGGCAGCAACAGACAAATGACAATAGGTAGGAACTATACATCTATGCAGTTAGATTAGTCTGTTTCACATACATACATACAAATAATAAACATGATAATAATGCCTTGGATTTATTGGGTGTGTTTACCCACTAAATACTCAGTTGGCAAGTCTCTCTTGTAACCACAGCTGCCATGGGACAGACTAACGGAAGCAAGGCTGCCATCAGCCCCTCCCACCACCATCACTCACTCATCACATTCCTACATACTCAAGGTGGGTGAAATGTCTTGCCCAAGGACACACTAACAGCATGCACTGGTCCAAGCGGGAATAATCCGCCAACTTTTGGGTTGGTGGATGAGCGCTCTAACCATTGGTCCTCTGTTGCACCTGGTATTCCCAGCAGTCTCTCATCCCAGTAATAACCAGACCCATCATTGCCTAAATTCTTAGATTAGACAAGATGGGGCATTGACAACATGTTATGGCTGAACATGTGATAGGAAAAGTTGTTTTAGAACCAAACTTCAAAATTATGTATTACATAATTGTGTTATTCTTTCTTCTCTGTAGGTTTTCATCATGTACTTCAGACCCAGTACGTTCAGATGCATCCTCCTGCGCTGGGTGCGAATGTTGGGTTTCTCCATCGTCTATGGCACTGTCACTCTCAAAATGTACCGGTAAGTTTTATGTGAAATCTGTAGAATATACCACAACAGCAAATATCGTGAGTGACACTGGATGAATATGTCAACAATGGGAAGAATGTGAAGTGTCAGTCTTAAAAATCAGTTGGAGCGTATGTTACAGTACCTTTATATCAGCATGTTTGGTATTTTACTTCACACTGAATTATTTTTTTTAAATACTCAAGTTGTTGTGCTGATAAATGAATCTT
The DNA here is from genome assembly GCA_000787095.1 of Periophthalmodon schlosseri. Taxonomy (NCBI): domain Eukaryota; kingdom Metazoa; phylum Chordata; class Actinopteri; order Gobiiformes; family Gobiidae; genus Periophthalmodon; species Periophthalmodon schlosseri. The sequence goes on from KN476043.1 coordinate 11,124, forward strand.
AAAAATATGAGATAAGAGTGATGTAGTGGACTGACCATTCGCCCACTAACCAGGTTGGTAGCTCGCATCCTATCCAGATCACACACTGTCACTGTGTCAGCAAGAAAGTCCTGGGTTAAACTCCGAGGTCACTCAGGCCTTTCTAGGCAGAGTTTGCATGTTTCTCCCTGTGTCTGGGTGGGTTTCCTCTGGGTACTCCGGTTTCCCCCCATCGATCCAGAACATGCACAGTGTTGCCCACTGCTCCCAGCAGCATTGATTGAGGGATGGGTCAAATGCAGAGGTTAAATTTTTTTCAAAGGCAATACAGTGTACCTTAACCTTAGCTAGTTTTGACATGAATAAAAATCTGCTAAATAACTATATAAGTATGTCAAAGAGGATAAGAAGTAGCCAAAAGCAAATAAAAAGTGTAATTAAAATATTCATTTTTCTGTACAGTGTTTTGAAGGTGTTCTTGTCACGTACTGCCCAGAGAGTACCGTACATGTCGAGCCTCCATCTGATGCGTATTCTGGCCGTGATGCTGATGACGGTGAGCTGGTTCCTCTGTGCGTGGACCGTGGGTGTCCTTCAGAACAGGGACAGGAACATCCCAGTGTACTTGTCCACCACCACCTCCGACGGGCAGGGCTTCAACCTCTGCTACCTCGACCGCTGGGACTACATGATGGCTGTGGGTGAGTGAGAAACAACACACAGGGGAGGTTTTGGCGATAGTAAGCTGTTTTTAACATGGAGTAAGTAGTGAATATATAACATTTTACAAACATTCACGTTCAGACAGACCTCAGCCTGCTCAGATGTAGAGCGTAAGGTTATTTGTACCTTAGATGGTATATATACAGTCTATGATTTGTACACAGTCGCACCCACTTTTCCTCAAGGTTTAATACTTCCAGGACCCTAATGCTGAATGCAGGTAGGTTGGCTGTTTTTCCAATGGAGGAGAGGGTCCAGCCAATAGAGTGCGCTTTACAGTCCACTACGTGCCTTTGTTTGATAGTTTGATTTATTCTTATTTATTTAAAGTACAAAGGATTAGCTTGTGGACACATGGTAAAATATGTTTCTATTGCCACAAGTGCAAAGAGTTGCTCCGTTAACTTTGAGTTGTTAGCTGCTGTGTTGATACGTCATCATCCTCCCCAACCAGTTATTAAAGGGCCTATATTTTGCAATTTTCTGATCTGTTAAAATATTGTTTCTTCGTCAAAACAGAGCCGGAGTTTTGTTTCATTCACACATGTTTAACACACAAACCTTGACTGAGTTCTCATACTGAAAACACTTCCATCATGTGATGTCTTGTAGTAATACAGGAAGTGCTCCAGTGTGTTTTTAAACTCCATACACCTTCACCATTTGGAACCCTGTAATTGCCAGTCTCTACTGGACAAAAGGTAAAAAGTAGCTGTTAACTTGAAAACTATCACTACATGATATCACAAGGTGCGAAACAGAGCATTTTGAACTTTGGAGACAGCCAAACAAAACACAACTCCAGGTATGTTTTTGAGGAGGTAACACCATTCTAACATGGCTTAAAGCTCAAGAGTCAGTGAAGCATAATATAGGACCTATTGAAGATGCAAAACCATAATGTTGTTTTAGATGTGAAAATATATTCAAATGTATGCAAACGACTAATGTTGTCAAACCAAGCAACAATTAACTAACAATAATTATCCCTTTGTCCATCCCTTGTTCTGGTTAAACATGGGCAGAACTGTGATGTTAGCTTATAGTCACACAGAGGATCAGGCTGCTTCGTTCTCAGAACAATAATGTATCCCTCAAGGGCCTCCGTACATTATTGATGAGTATTGGCGGTTTGGTCACAGTTTATAATTGGACTGAAAATGAAACGGAGAGTAATAGGTGATGACATGGGGCCAGTAACAGCAAACATTGATCCAAGACCCATTTGAACATGTGCGTTCTGTGTCAGGTGAGCTGCCCAACAAGAAATTAATAATAGAACACATTTTCACAAATACTAATTTACACAATTTCTAATTGCGTTTTTAGACCTGGAATCAAATCTAACACTTCTTGGAGAAAGAAATACTACGTAATTCAGTCAAGCAGTACAGTCATGTGTCATTGAATCCAGTAATGATTTGTAGGTACATATTATTGATCCCCGAAGGCAAATTGGTTCTGGGTTTAACCTGTCAGGAGCAGTTTATGGTTAATATCTCTGTAATTACTGGGTCTAGCCACATGAAACAAAAACTGGCACAAAATATATTCTTTGTCAGTATAAATAAACAAAGGAGAAACTATTTTTCACAAAAGCTTCAGAAAGTGGTGCCATTATACGAGCCCAAAGACGTGATTGTTGTCAGTTTAACGGACGTTAAGCCATGTTTGTGGATCAACTCTCTAATGATAAGGGCCAACAATCGTACCTTTTTTTCCCAAAATAGTGAATCTCCTGTAGAGTTATATAGGCCTTCAATTTCAAATTATGACATCATCAAATTCTAGAACATCAACGTAACCTATTAAATTATAACAAAACAGTATGTAAGGATTAAACAACGAGGAGCTGTGTGTTACACTGTTTTAACCATACTGTTTAAAACTGTTTATATAAATGGACATAACTAACCTGCTAGCCGCTGTGCTCCAAATAGAAAGTGTGCATGGGCACACTTCCGGCTCCATCAACTCCAATACACTTTCTATTGAAAAACTGTTTCCCCTCTCTCTGTAACTGCTGCTGTCAGGCCCGTCATTTTGGTCTTAAAATATTCGTATTAATCTGCGCTACATGATCTTGGTGTTTTTATGTGACTATTTTTTCCGTAAATCAAGATGAGGCGCCTTCTTTCCCTGAGGTTGCTCCCACTAGTGTTAGCAACAGATTTCAATGACAGCATTGCTAAGTGCCCGCTCCCTGCTAAACCAGCGGTGAACAGTAGTTCGTTTGTTTGCCCGTTGCTATAGTGATGCTCACAGCGTAGTGACAGCCTATTGACCTTGTTCCACCCTGCCTAATTTGCCATAAATGCTACTAAAGCACTTTCTTTGTGGTGGCCCTTCCGGTTAAGCAGGAATCCCATTCATTTCAATGGAAAATTTGGGAGAAGTTTTGCTGCTAAAATCTGATATAAAATAGGTTGATTTGTGTAAAATGTTCAGTGTTCATCTGCACCAACAACTCAACATTGCACCTATTCTCCGGAAGGCTTTAAAACAGTCTGTGTAGAAGTGATTTCTAGATCCTTGGCCTCATACAAAATAATACAATCTCAAAGACGATGGTGGCACCCACGACAACTTCTGGAATAAGGTGACTAGAACAGTGATTAACTGTTGCCGGACTACCTGAGCAGTTATACAAAAATAATGCAAAGCAGTTAGCATTAGAATTCTTACTGACTATGGTATTCATGGGCAGAGCCGGATCTAACCCTTAGGGGGCCCCAAGCAAAATTTGGCTTGGAGGCCCGGCTATTTCAGTGCCACTCGGACTACTTATTAATATTCCACAACATGATGCACACAACTGCCATCATCTGCATTAAATGTATCTGTAATACCCACATCAGACAGTGAAGTACAAAGGTATTTATAGAGGCTCTATGTCTTTTTAGCAAAGTCCAGCAAATATTATATTCAAATATTTATTCAATCCTCTCCTCCCTGTGTAGCGGAGTTGCTGTTCCTGTGCTGGGGCAGCTCTCTCTGGACGGCTGTTAGGCCGGTGCCCTCTGCCTTTCACGAGCCTCGTTACATGGGCATCGCCATCCACAACGAACTGCTGCTCTCCACCATGTTCCACCTCTTCAGGTATGTCATATATTGTCATATATATGACATATAGCCAATGTCATATATACTGCTAAAATAATATTATAACAGTAAAACCTAAGTGACTCTCAAATCTTTCTCCAGGTTCACATTCCCATCTCTACACCCCGATTGGATGCTGCTGCTTTGCTTCACTCACACTCACTTCACCATCACAGTGACACTCGCTCTACTCTTTCTGCCAAAGGTATCTGCATTTCATAGGTTGTTAGACATAATAATATAGAACCAAAAGCATCTGGGTTAACTGGTTTAAGCAGTCAAGTATCATAGAAACACACCTCTTCAAAACTGCTTTCAAATAACAGTATATTTTTACTTATAGCTTTGTTTTATTTTGTTATTATAGTGTATTTATATTTAATTTCATTTATTTTGTATAACCCTCACATGCTGGGTTTTTAAAGAGCTCATAAGTTTCAAGTGAGATGAGTGTTTAACATGTAAGGCAGGCGTTATGGTTAATATCTCTGTAATTACTGGGTCTATCCACAAGGTCTACTTTATTGTATTTATACTGAAAACATGTCCTTTGCATTTAAGAGAACATATTTATATGCAGTGCAGTGCCCATATCCTGATCTTGTGCTAGACTTGGTCAGGGTTACATTAGCTGGAGGATTTTACCTATTGTGCATGTTTTAGATTATGCTGAAGACTAATAAGATTAATATGACAAATTTGTGGAGCCAATAATGAAGAGGCCCAATATTAGTGGAGATAATTATATTTTGATGGATTCAAGAAGGTCGTGAATGCAACATATTCAACAATTAAATTCACGGATTGGCTTGCTCCGTATCTTGTGCCTAGTTCCTGTACGTGTCTAAACCTGGTCGTGAGGAGATCGCAGCTGAAGTGTACGAGGATGAGGTGGACCTAAGGCGCTCCTATCTAAACAACAGCTTCACCTCAGCCTGGAGCGAACACAGTGTGGACCCAGAAGACTTCAGGGTAAAACATGAAAGATACCAGCAATACTACAGAGAGGACAGGGACATTCCACAGGGCAACAAGAACAAATGAATATCTGGGTTTCAGAGTGGTGAAAATTGGGGCAGTTGCCATAGAAACAAGGGTGGGTAGAGTAGCCAAAGATTGTACTCAAGTTGCTCTATATGCACAAAGTAGTGGTCCAAGAAATTATTCAAGTAAGAGTAAAAAGGTATTTGAGGAAACTACTGCTCAAGAATAATTGCAAGAGTAATTGTCTGACATAACATCTGATTTAGAATGGGAAGTTAATATACTGAAAGATCAAAACTGTCAAAAATAATGCACAAAATCTGACATTTTCAAAAGATAGACAACAAAAATGAAAAAAGAACCAAACAAATAATGTCTAAAGGAGAGGTGCAACAAACATTGAAATAAAATTTAATATTGTCAACATTAAGCTTTTATCACTTGGACTTATTTGTAGTGGCAAGAGAAACCTTTATTTAAAGAGGGGGTATTATGCAATAGACTATTTGTCGCTTTCTATCATGTTAGAACATTGTTCTCTCATCAAGAGAGTGGTTTTATATGTCATCCATGCATGTTTGAGTAATTTAGAGATCTCACCTGGGCCCTATTTGAATCCTCCTTACAGTTAGCTGTAAGATTTGTCCAATGCCCACAAGCCAGCGTCATCCACACGTCAATTCTCCATAAATATAGACCTACAGAAGCATGATACAAAACAATACACTACAGCTTTACAAACCTGGTGCGCTGTGCAGTAGTTTCATCAGTGGAATGCATGCCGATTGTCATGTGAAGAGGGAGGGACTTTTGACTCAGTGTCAAAAACGAAAGTGAATCTTATAAAACAGGTTAATACATTATTTTCAGCAAATTTAGCATTTTCAAAACAATTACAGGTAACGTGGTGATCTAAATGTGTTATGTGTTAGTAATTACTACCCCATAGACATAAAATACTCTCTTTAAGTAAGAGTATTTTTACAGTATAAAATGTATCACTCAAGTAGGAGTAAAAGTATAGTGTCTGAAATTTACTCAGAGAATTAAAAAGCTAATCAAGTAAATGTAATTGAGTCCTACCCACCTCTGCATAGAAATTAACCACCTTTTGAATGGTCCTCAACATGGCGCCTATAACACTGAAACCCATGAATAGGCTGAATTCAACCACAATCAAATAATGGAGATTAAACTGTCCTCTAAAAGATAAAATTCAGAAAAAGTAAACCATTGTCTTAAGTTTGTACTTGGTTGTGATTCATGCTGTTCTGTATATGGTGCCAGTAAAATTGTACTGTTCTTTAAAATGTTACTGCTACAATTATAGCAAAATTCAGTTTCACACCTTCCTATGTTAGCAGTTATCGAATTTTAGAATCTCGTTTTGACTACATGACAAAGGGTAGGTATTTATTTCCCTATTTTTTTTCAATATCAATATTTGAGTTATTTTTAGCTGTTAAACCATTTTCTTACTGGTGCCAACTACTTAATTGTGTTTTCAGTCACTGGGTATTATTATTTTCCCCATTGTGTATGGATATTATTAGGAACCTTAGAAGGAATGTATGCAAAGGTCCAAGTTGATTACATTTTTGAAAAAAAAAAAAAAAAAAACAGCAATATTTGTCTTTTATTTAATTATGAGTTTACTTCAAGGGAGAAAGGGGCAGGAGACCATCTTTTTCAATACAAACATTCACCAAGTAGGCCAACATGTTACATTTTGGTGCACTTTGAGTACCAAAAATGAGCAAAAAGATGATCAAATATCATCTTTTTGTTATGAGTACAAATGAAAATAAACCTGTCACCAAATTGATTCAACACCACTGGTCTATCCTCCCCTTTTCTCCACGTTCAACTGTCTTTCCTGTGCAGTGCTTCTCTTATTGTCTTGTCCTTTTCATAACCATTCCATTCTCTCCTCTTCCACCCCTTTTTGCTTCCTCTGTGCCCCAGGAGGAACTGAAGAAGCTATACGCCCAGTTAGAAGTTCACAAGACCAAGAAGATGACTGCCAATAACCCTCACCTCCCAAAGAAACGCAGTTCTCGATGCACAATCGGACGATCCATCATAAAACGCATTGCGGAATTCCCAGAAACTGTAAGTCGCCAGTGCAGCCGGGAAGACAAGGATGGGTCATTCCGAAGTCGGAGTATATGTCATTCGGATTCATTCAGGAGAAGCCCGGATAATGCTAGCATCAGTTACAGGAGTTCAATATTAACTCCAACGCCGTCAATTCGCAAGTCTCAAAGTGACCACCATTCTGTTCAGGAAAATCAGCCATCCTTGCGCGATACGTCAAGGTTAAGGCCAGATACGATCAAAAGATGTTCACAAAGATCGGAAACGGACTCTTTGGATATGCCTCCTGGAGTGTGCAAATCGGCAAGTGCACAAAATTTAACCATAGATACAAATTTGCTGTACCCAGACCATACAAGACTGCACAAGACATGGAGTTTAACGACAACACCTACCCATTCAGTTGAAAATATTACCAAAGTTGAGCGATCCAACTCAGTGCTTTCGAAATCAAGGGAATTCATGTCTATTGGTGAGCAGACGAGAAGTGCTTTGCAATCAGAATCGTTTGACAAATCAGAAATTTGTCCATGGGAAGTAGAGCCGGACCATTCCACAGACAAGAATCAAAAACATGTTACTATTGCAAATTCGACTGAAGACAAAGGAGAAGAAAACATGTCACAAGCCTCTCCTATAGCATTGGTATGTCCATGGGATCACCTACCACCACCTGTTGAAAAGAAACCATCTGAGGACCTAGAATCGCCAAAACCACAGCTAACAGTGTCGGCTAGTGCACCTGCAACTCCACAGCCTAAAGTATTCAAAGATCATCGAGTTTTCTCATTCAGAGCTACTACAACAAAATGGCTATCCGTGAAATCGTTTGTGGAATCTATTGATTCAGCAAAAAAGTCTGACAGTTTAAGTCGGGACGATTCACAAAAAAGTCATGACGGTGCTGCTGCTACTACTTCAAGATTTGGAATGTCGAGCAGTACTAGGCGTCCAAGTGATGACAAGAAAACGTTGCAAAAGAGAAGTATGACCACAATAGATGGGAAGCCAAATCTTGTCAAACAAAATGCTATTAGGTTGTCTTCTGGTGATTCTTCAGATAGGAGTCCTATAAGGTTAGCTGTTGTGAGATCTACAATTTGTCCATGGGATATTGAAGATGTGCAACGAGAGGCTATGTACGAAAATATCAGTTTGTCAAGGCAAAATAGCAAAAGAAGCAGTGGCAGTTCATGGGATACCGCTAGCCATTCGAGAACACCCTCAATGCATAGAAGAGGTAGTAAAAGGCTAACTCCAGCTCGTAATGTAGCAGATAGTACAAGACAGCAAAGTATCAAAGCTGAAGTTTGTCCATGGGAAGTGTCCGAAAGGGTCAATATTTGTCCATGGGAGTCCCAAGAGCAAGAAATTAAAGTAACGCTACAAGGATGTGGACGCGGTGATGTGTGTCCATGGGAAACTCAAGGCATTCCCGCTGCTTCAGCTGTTCATAAAGAAGTCCAAGCACAACCATCTTTGAAACGTAGTACAGATATTTGTCCTTGGGAGTCTGCCGAACCGCAAGTACCTGTAATCAGACAAGACAACGAGTATGCCAATGTTTGTCCGTGGGAAAGCCCAGAAGTTGTGTACGAGAATTTAAACCCAATGGATTCTAGAGGGTCACTGAAGGTGCCTCAAAAACAACCGGAAATCGTGAAAGCAACGCTATTTCCAGGTGCACAAAAAGATAATCATTCCAAATCGCCAGTGCATTTAGGCGTACCAATGTCCAAGATGGCGGAAAGCTGTCCATGGGATTTTCCGGATCCACCTCCACTTTTAGAAACAATTTGTCCATGGGAGGAAGGAACTATAGAAACCTTAACTGTCACGAAAAAGGACTCAACAACGCAAATGACTATAAAAGTGGATGTGTGTCCGTGGGAAAGCGAACAGCAAGAAAGTCTAGAAGATGCTAGAGAAGGTAGTTCAGTACAGGGTAAAGGTAGGGATAATATTTGTCCATGGGAAGCAGAGCAACCTGCACAAGTTGCCAGCACCAAGATGGCCGCACAGTCACAAGAGAAAATTGCAAGTGTATGTCCATGGGAGAGCCAAGAAAAGTTGCCCAGTCAAGAAGCAACTTATGCAAATGTTTGTCCATGGGAAACCGAAGGAGGCAGTGAGGTAAAAGAAAAACAGTCCAATCAAAGTTCAGGTGATAATTTTGGTAAAAAGCAAGATAGAGGTGGTGGTAAAGTAGATGTATGTCCCTGGGAAAGTGACAATTCGAACATAGTGAAAATGCAAGAAAGCGTTAAAGCTAAAATTGTACAAAAACAAGATAGTAGTAGTAGTAGCAGAGGCAATATTTGTCCATGGGAGACTCAAGACGCAAAAGTTCTTAAAAAGCAAGATAGTTCTAATCGTGCTAATGTATGTCCTTGGGAAACTGAAGAACCAAGTATAAAACAGGATAGTGATGGAAGTAAGGATACAAAGATGATGAAAAAGCAAGATAGTAGTACTAGCAGTAGAGTTGATGTTTGTCCGTGGGAGGTACAGGAGCCCAAAGTGGTCAAAAAGCAAGAAAGCGTTAGAGCCGATGTATGTCCATGGGAGGAGGAAGAGTCTCAACCTATCAATGTAATAAAAGAGGTTAGCAAACAAGATGGGGTTAATGTTTGTCAGCAGCCAAAGGCCATGGTTAAAAAGCAAGATAGTAGTAGTAGCAAGGCTGAAGTTTGCCCATGGGAAGTACAGGAGCCCATAGAGGTAAAAAAGCAAGCAAGTGTTACCAGTAGCAAGGCTGAGGTTTGTCCTTGGGAAGTACAGGAGGTCAAGGAGGTCAAAAAACAAGATAGTAGGGCTGAAGTATGCCCATGGGAAAGTGAAGAACCACAAGTAGTCATGAAACAAGACAGTGGTGGGACAAAGGAACAGAAGCTGCTCAAAAAACAAGAAAGTAGCGCTAGGGCTGACGTTTGTCCATGGGAAAGCGAAGAACCCATAGTAGTCAAAAAGCAGGACAGTAGAGCCGATGTATGCCCTTGGGATGTAGGGGAATTGGAAGGTATCAAAAAGCAAGACAGTGGTAGTCGGGCAGATGTTTGTCCATGGGAAAGTGAGGAACCAAAAGTACTTAAAAAACAAGAAAGTAGTAGTAGTGCTAGGGGTGAAATTTGTCCTTGGGAAATACAAGATTCTAAAGTGAAAAAGCAAGATAGTGTTGGGCGCGTAGATGTGTGTCCATGGGAGATGGAAGAACAAATTGTAACTCAACCAGGACAGGATAGTAGCGGTGGAGAGGTGCGTTCAAGAACCCATTCAGTAACCTCTCGGACTCTGTCTGTGAGCGAATCTCCCAAAATTCATGGAAGAAGTAGCATAGGGGAGGCTTCACCAGAGCATGGAGAAGAAGGAGAAGAGGGGAAGGCGAATCTCGCTTTGGGACGTAGAGATGCCCTTTGCCCCTGGGACATGGGCAGGAGCAGGTCCGGATCTTTCACGGATAACACTTCGGATGTGTTCACGTGGGAGCCAGAGAATATACCCGAAGAGGAAGAGGAGGAAGATGGAGATGCAGAGTCAGCAGCAGAAGCACTCGTGTTTCCGCCTGATTTGTAACATGGTTCACATTAGCATTATGGTGACTCCTGCCCCTTTGAAATAGATAGGGGTTTTGACATTATCTTATTACACAAAACAGGCAGGGTAAGTTGTACACTTACTGGATATTACAATTATTACAATGAGCCGCTGAATTACAATCAACCTCATCCAAGATAATTTAGTCCAATGGTTGGCATTTTGAAAATGTAGAAATATTTAAGTGAAATATTTAGATTTTATATAATATTTGTTAGAAAGTTTGCAAATCACAGGACCATAGGACACATTGAAAATTACGGAGTACTTTGGAATGGAGTGTGCCTGGTGAATAAGCTAATGTTATTAAAATAGTATTACATAAATCGTATTTATTATCATTCAAGGTTGAGTGACCAGTTGACGCAGAACATAAAAGTTGGCTTTTACTTACCATTTTCTGCCTGCATAGTAAAAATAATAACATAAAATATTGTTTGTAAAGTGGGCTTTTTGTCAAGTTTAGCATTTAGTCTTTAATTTACAACATATAATGAAAATATTGCACTAATTTTGAGAATTACCAATGCTGCATTGTAAAAGTACTGAACTTGACTTCCAGACAGAACAGCAAATATATAATGTAAAGTTTTTGGGGATTTTTTTTGCCTCACTTTATCTTATCTCCACAGGAACAAGTGATTCCATTTATATGATGAGATGTAGTGGGGCTTAAATGCCAGTCAGCTGTACTAAATGTATTTTCTTTTTTATAAAGACCATTTGTATCATTCCAATTAATTCATTCTTTTTACTTTTTTTGTTAGTAATTCGGTGAATGAACACTCGGAAGGTTAAATGTTAGTGTACTTTATATGAGCTATAACAGATTAAGCAGCACATTTTCATAATTTTACAACCTATTTTTGTCAATCTGTGATATTGCATGTTTGTGTGTCTTATGAGTGAGCATGTTGTAATTTGTATTGATAATTTATAAAATATTTACATTATTGGTTTACTGTCATTAATCTTTGTTATATTTGTCCAAGATTGTTACTGCTTAAGTTGTTTACATATGGGACTATATTTTTGTATTTTTAAACATGGACTTGGCATATATTGAACAGAAATAAATTAACTGAAATTTTAATTATATTTTTTTATTAGTACAATATAATTAGCAATTAAATGTGTAAACTCTAAGTCAACAGATAACATGGTGTTCCTGTGTATATAACAATGTACAAATGGTGGGAGGGGTCCTTAGAAGTCAGTGCATGTTGTCATTTGGTTGTGGAAGAAAGTTATGTTGTAATATATGCTGGCATAGATTCTCATAAAATAACACATTTTCCATTATACACACATGATATTTTAATAACAAATCATTTTTATTTATACATTTGGTTGGGTTGAGTACAGCAATTAAGATAATTGGGCCTTTTAGCTAGAACAAACTGATGTAAGTTGTACTTAAGATTGGATAGTAGTATGTAAAAAAAAAAAAAAAAAGTATCTCAAGAATAAAGTGATAAGATCATCTGAGATCGATCAGGGGCACAATGAAACTATCCAACTAAAGCCAGTTTGTGGACTTGCAGTAGCCCACACATTTTATCACAGTCTTTCAATATTTTTGCAAAGAGAATAACTCCCTCTGGTGGTCACTTGTACCACTGCACTGCCTCAGGTTTTGGTACTCGATAGTTCTGAGAGTCAAACTCTTCCCAGGGCTTCAGCTCCGGACCAGGAATCTGTACAGTCTGAAGGAAGAAAGAAAAAAAGATATTTTAACGAAGTAGGTCATAGAATAAAACATTGAGGCATACAGAACACATACAGAGCTTGTTTTGAACAAGTTTGAGACCTTATTTAGTTTTGGTTTAGTCCAAGTTCAGAACTGGTTAGAGTTTACATTTTGATTAGAACCACAGAACTAGGGCTGTGCAATAAATGAAATTTTAATGTAATCGAGATCCAGTCATTTTAAACCATCAATGATCAACTTGAGTCTTTTTAACCAAGAGGTCTACAACCAATTCTCTGTCAGTAAAACATGTGGATCACTTTGGAGTGGATAAATTTGATGAGAACTAGAGTGACCTCTACCTTAATAACAGGATCTTTGGCAGGAGCCCAGGATGGCACTATTTTCCCGTGGAGTCTCCAGCTTCCATAAGGGTTCACTAGGTGGCGCTCTATCACCAGGTATTCCAACACATCTTTAGGCTGGTCCTCTCCTCCCAACATCAACCGGCCAAAACGGTCGTAGATGGCTAAAGTCTGGAGCAAAGTGGAGATACATTTGAAGATGAATAACATACAACTGTGTAACACTGGTAGTTTTTTTTTCGAATCCATGTTCATGGCACAAGCCTAGTATTTTCTCAACATTAAAATAGTGTTGAACTTGTGCATTCTTTTTATTGTATGTGACAGACCACACATTTTTTTTACTAAAAGTTTGTCTCCATGTTTGTGTATGACAAAAACGTACATTTAAACTAGCTAACATACATGCATACATAACATATCCTATATAAATAAAGTGAACCCAATTCCATAGTCCTCCAAATAATCAATGTGTACAGGTGCCTCAAATCCATCTTAACACATTTACACTTGTGTTTTGTACCTGTTTTGAGTGCATGCGGACTGTGACCTGTCCGTACAAATTGCCTTTAGAAACCATGTCCGGACACCGAGCATGAACAACCCGCGGGGGCTCCAATGACTCAAGAAACCTCCAACGAATTGTCTTGTACCGGTTTCCTCGAGTCATCTCCTGTTTTAAAGACAAATGTTACGTGGCATTAAGGAAAGGATGAGAGGAGACATCATGTAATACTATGATAGAATACTTACAGGGTAACATCTCTCTGTTACTAAGGAATGAAGTCTTTCTTTGTTGAAGCTGTAACACATGAGAACAATTGTCAGTGTGCTTGAATAAAATGTCTGTTGTGTGTCTTTGTACACAAATAGTAATGCAAATAATATATAGTTTCTCAACATGGTACACTGAAAATCCACACAGACATGAACAATTACTCAATACATTTGGGTAGAATGGAGACACACCATACCCGCAATTCTTACTCATACTTGTACAGAGACCACATCAAAATCTGGGACTAAACCTGGGACTAAACCTGGAACTAAACCTGGAACTAAACCTGGAACTAAACCTGGAACTAAACTAGGACTAACGCAGGACTAAGCTAAATCTACATCTACACATTCATTGCACATAATTCAAACTAATTACCAATACAATTTGACTCCTTTAAATGCTTCAAAAGATAATGGGTACATTTTCTTACTTTGTTAACGCATTATGAGCTTCAATGAAGATTTCTTGAGCTTTTTCTGCAAAGGTCTTTGATGAGAACTCAGGATCATTTTCTTTGATTTTACGAATTCTGCAATGACACAAATGAGTTAATTACTCTGTAAAAAAACAATTCAAAAATAAGTTTGATGTGTATGTGTTTTACGCAAGTTGTGAAGCAGCGCTCTGCCGAATCTGCTCTGTTCTCTGTTTAATTCCTTCTTTGGACAAAGTGGAGAGACGAGCATCACCTTCAGGAGGGATGTATGGGTCAAATATTCCAGCTGAAGAAACAAAAGAAATAACCATATTAACTTCTGTTCACTTCAGAGTTGTCAAGAGTGGCTGTGGTTACATGCTCACTCAAAATCTCATCATTAACTGGGAGTTATAAGACTATTATAATGACATGCAAACAGTAAAATCATGATTTCTTTCTGATAATGGTCCCTCTGATTACTCACATCAGAATTTCCAGTTTGCCTGTCATTTAAGTAATGTAAGTTCAGAAATCAGATAATAATCAGATTTTGGTATGTATTTAAACATAGCCACTGAATCCTCCAAACCTCTCCTCATCTACAACCTCTTTTCTCTCATCATCTAACTAATCTCCTGACCTTAATTCAGCTCTAACCACAGCATCCTTCTACCCATATATTCACTGTCCCTCCTCTGTACCATATACTCACTGTCCCTCCTCTGTACCCCTGTATCCACTCTCCCTCCTCTGTACCATTTATTATCCATCTTCTGTATCATTCACAACCACACCTGTGTACAGTTATATTTACTCTCCCTCCTCTGTACCAGAAATGCACTATGCCTCACCTGTACATGTTCATCATGTTCACCATCTTAATCTGGAAACTTTATCTACAAAACATCTAGAAAGATACGAAATCAGACATTTTTACCAGTGCATGCGATGTTGATGGGCCTCTCAAAGTACTCCTGTCTGAAAACAATGCCTGCAGCTCGGGCACGGGCCTCTGGGTTTGCATTTCTCTTTCTTTTTAAACCAACTGCTGGAGGAATAAAGTAGCGCTTCTTTGTTCTCACGGTCAGCAGTAGAGGGACAGGGCTACGGACATCCCAAACCTCTGGGGGCTGAGGCAAGAGTTAATAAAAAAACAAAAATGTTATTGTACATTTTCCACATTGTTCATTTACAATGGGTGGCAGTATTAGCGTTTTCTCACTTAAATAACTTTGTTGAGTTTGACAGACTTCAGTTGTTTGGTTAATCTTGAAACAGGCTTAGTAAATATGGTATGGTTAATATTTTATAAAAGGCTAAATAAAGATCCCCATTACTCTTTTGTTTTTGATGGGCGCTGGGCTACTATAGCTCTCTTCATTACTACTTGCTTTCTTAATTTAAATATAATGTTCTTGTTAAAATACAATAATTATTAGTTGTAGTATTATACATATTTAGTGATTACGATGCAAGATAACAATTTTGTTTTTGACATAAACGAAAACTCTACATGCTACTTAGAAAATGGGATAGCGAATGCACACCATAACTACATTTCTTTATAGCTTTGAGCTTTTCAAACACAACGACAATGGTTTATATGCGTTTTATTACGATCGGTCAGTCATGTTTTGCTTAAACCGGCCCTCCACTTGACTTCGATTGCAATTTCAAATTCCTTCCGTATGAGACAAATCCTGCAGCTTATTAGAATGTATTTCTAGTGGAAAAATGAACACGCTAAGCAAATGAATCACCTTTAAAGCGTTGTATGTTGTTCGGTTGAGTGACAGCAGCGTCCTCCTCATGTGCAGCGCCATCTTGATTTGTTTGACCGGAAGCAAAATTCACTTCCTTTCAAAACTTCAGTATAAAATTTGACAGCAACGTAATTTTGAAAAGGTGTACAATATTATTTAGTTTTATCAATTTTACATCAAACAATAAGTCTATGTATCCCCCATAAGTTCTTGCAAAAATCATTTTTATATTAATAAAATGATATATCCAGCCATGATTATACACAGAATATATACATTAAAAAGAAACGGCAATAATAATCATAATCATTAGCAGTTAGGGGATTTTTTTATATAGCAATGTTTTTAATGTTTTTTATTTTTTTATTTTGGCTACCTAGTAGTGCATTGAGTTAGCATTCTGTTACATGCAACATTTTGATGACTATTCAACATTCAGGTGTGTTCAAATGTAATAAAAACATGTTTACATCAAACAATTCGTCTTTTTTCTTTTGATTTCCCCCATGAATGTCTGTTTAAAAATTTACTATTTTATGAAGTAATTGATGTATTTATTTGTTTCATTCGTTTTATTTTTTTTTACAAACAAGAGGAGACTCGTTTTGATGGTGTACGTAGTGACGCAGAGTCCGTGCGTGCCGCCGTAGCTCGAGTGTTTGGCTCAGAGGCCGCAGGTTTCCGCTGTCATCCTACACACAGTCACTACCTGCTGTCCATCCTCACCGCAGAATCCCGTTTGGCTGAATAAACGCTTAAACTACTACTACCACCCCACACCGTACCGTGCTTATTGGCAACAACCGACGCCAAAACACAGAAATCATGCCCGAAAGAAGGCCCTTCGTGCGGTTACCCACTGACGTTACCCCCGTCAACTATGGCTTGTGTTTGAAGCCCGATCTCATTGACTTCACGTTTGAGGGGAAACTGGAGGCGCTGGTGGAGGTATGTGGCTCTAAATCTGCAGCGAGACTGTCTGGAGGATTTGTGTCGATACGGCGAGGATCTTGTTATGTAATCCGAGCAGCTAACGATACGAGCGGCCAACGTGCTTTTTCTC
>KN476043.1:27719-45292 GCA_000787095.1 Periophthalmodon schlosseri
GCCGTGCACGATTCACTGATAGCGGTGAATCGTTAGCCGCTAGTTCAATTAATGACAGTCCCCCGTCAATGCACACATGTAAGCCTTTCCATAACGCCAGGTGCACTGACATCACGGAAAATGTGACGCTATTGTATAAATTTAACATAAAATCTTATAATTCCTTCATTGAAGTTTGCGCTAATTCATGCTAGCCGATTAGCTTAGCTGACTCACTCATTGCGTGCACTTCGCCTTGTCAAATTAACTGTTTATGTGCATATTCTCAACAGTTTATCTGGATTACTTTTATCTTCACGGTAGCCCAAACGGAACACATGTTTTCTAATTGCAAACATTGGAAAAATAAGTTTGAATTACCACGCTAGAATGAGTTTAGCACGTTGTAATGTTTGCTATATCATGGTAATCATCGTACTGCCCACTCCCCCTGCCCTGCCACACGCGCTTTATTCGAGTGGAACCGAGTCGTGTGTTTTGTGTCCAAGCTCTTTGACCCTGAAATGTCAAGTGGTCATGAGTTTATACAGCCCCTTTATTCTTCCGTTTTCTTTGTGCAATCTGCAAAGCGGTCAATCATATGGAAACGGGACCTTCTAGTTTTGTTTTACAGCCAAGAAACTAAAGGCTAATGTAAAATACTACCACTGTGTAACAGAACTCCAAATTAACTACTTATTGAGGTTAGACGCAGGTCATGACTCCTAACCCAAACAATAATCCATCAAATTGTGATGTTTAGCTTATTAAAGTAAATATACACTTTCAAAATATGATAAGAAGTTTGTATTATATTTGAAAGCAATTTTAAATGTACACCTTTCTTCTCAAAAACATCATACTTATATTTATATTACATCTACAGTATATATGAAGCATGTCAGCGCAATATACAATTTGTCATCACTGGAAATATGGTGGTTTAAGTCAAGACAAAGTCAGCATTTGGTGAGAAATTATTATTTTACATTTATATCTACTTTTTGCCTTCTGCGTTCTCTCTTGTCCAAACATCTCATTTGGTTGCTTTAACCAGACCTTAGCTAAACCGATCCAGGGTGGTATGGTTCACTTTAGACAGTGTAGACACTTGCGGGCTGTACCAATATGCTCCAAAGTGAACCAATGGAAACAAGGCTTACCAGTGTGAATATACAGGCTGGATCAGTGATAGACATTAACGTCACGTTCTCTACATGAATTAAAGTGGGTTTAAAGGTAAATTTGAATACGGGTTTTTCAAAAATATTTACACTACTATTTTAAACTACTGCTGCTACTGCTATTTGGGCAACAGTATCTTGATTCTCACTCGTTGTCTTGCCCTCCAGTGTGTAAAATACCCAATAGAGGTAGAAAAACGCGATGTAAATGTTTTTGTTTTTTTTTCTCTCTCACTAGAGAACTTTGGGAGTTTGAAAAGCTGAAGCTACTTATTTCAAGAGAGAATGCAATGCTTGTGTCATTGCTCTTCAAACTCACAGTAGCATATAGTAGAGCTATAGTCCACTAAAGACATCGATTAGTTGACAAAAATGGGGCGTGGCAAAGCCTAGCAAAACTATTAAGTATCTCTATATGTCTGACCCAGACTACACTCACAAGACTACATCTGCACGGGAGTTCATGCTAAAATAACGATTTATGCTGAAAAAAGAACAAGGAAACAATGTATTTATTTAAAGATGGATTAAACTTTTGAATCATTAGTTTAATTTGCCCTTTTTATAAATAAATACCAAAAAATACCAAATACTTACTCATTCTGTACTTTCTGCTGTTTTCCCATATAAACGCTTGTAATCTAAAAAAAAGTCTTAGTCAACTAATTGAAATTTTGTTTGACTAAGACACCATCGACTCAATTAATTGCTAAACAACTAAATGCCTACAACTCTAGTATATGGACATTTAGCTGCATTTAAATCTGCAAATCTTTGCCTTTAGTATGCCTTTTATATTTGATTAAATGTATCAATTCATACAATTTCTATTGCAGTTTGAATGGAAAACTTTGTTGTTGGGCCCCATGCCTAAAATAATAATAGCTTGGCTTACAATTGTCACAAATTATATGATACTAATGTATGAATGAATGAAGAATGTAGAAATCTATGTTATCACCCCATTACCTCTGTTATAGTTCTCTCTATTGATTTGTTTGAGTGGATCAGACAAAGCAATGTTGAAACTTGTTTGAATACTTGAATACTGTGCTAAGAAAACTTATACAGTGATTTTATCATTCAGAAAATTTAAACCATTTTGTATTTATGCTATACAAAAATATGAAATTATTTTAAAAACACAAGGCTTTGACTTTTGGATATTCAAAAAAGAAAAATGAATTAACTGTATCTTTGCTCATGTCTAGGGCTGCAGATGACTAAAGAAATTCTAGGTTGACTAAAGACAAGCTCTGTTCATTGATTCTATTCAACATCTTTATGATCTGACTATGTATCTTATCCAAACTGCACACAAAGACCACAAGCTCCAGGGAGTACAGAAAAGTAGCAGGAGTCATTCATCATAAATACATACTTATAATACCAACAAAGTCATTAGTCAACAAATGAATGGAATAAGACATCAATAACTAGGTGACTAAAGGCCTACAAAACTGATAGTGTCATTAAAAAAAATCAGTTCCTTCGGTTACAAATGATCATAATTGTGACTTGACTTAATCTTCAAAGTTGAGAGGAGGGCTTTACAATTAACAAACAAAAACACATTTTAAACTATATCTCTAATCACCAGTGATTAACGGGTCTTTTTAACAGCCTCCTTTCAGTAAAAGCATGTGGTTTGAAGCAGAGCTCAGACTTTGGAGAAAGAAATTGATTAAAAGACAGTGTGGTTTGATTTCAGAAAATGAATATTGAAAGCTTTTAGTTGCTTTTTACAGGACACTATTAAATTAAATAGAATATTGTGATCAATTTGAGGAAAAAAAAACGTGATAGTTTTTACAAAATTATATATCGCCGAGCCCTAGTTGTAAGTTAACATATTTTCACAATTTGCACACATTCACTTGCTTGTAGTTAAATTTAAAGTGAACCTGCGTTTGGCTTATTGCCCCGTGTTGCTATCCAGGCGTGCCCGGGCTTGTCTCTTTAATTGAAGCCTAAAGACAGAGACGCAGCGGTCTATTCACATCACATCAATTAAACTCCTGTGACGTCCTCTAAGCGAGAGAAACAAGGGCTGGACTCAACCTCTGACTAGTTCTCATACTACTGTACAAACCACGCAACAGAAGAAATGGAAAATATATGGTGCTCATATAATGCTGAAATTGTTCTTATGCAAAATATCATCAATATGCAAAACATTGATGATCTTGTCTACATAATAAATGATAAAAAAGTAGGGCTGTAGTCGACAATAACTCTTGTTTGATTAAAGACATGTCCAGCCGATCGATTGGTCTACTAAAAAGGGAGCATGGCGAAAGCTCTCAAAACTATTAAGTTCTGTTTCTGACCCAATCCACTCACAAGACTACACCTGCACAGGAGTTCATGCAAAAACAACTAATGCAGAAAAAAAGTACTAGGAAACAATGTACTTATATAAAGACGGACTCAACTTTTGAATCATGAGTTTAATCTGGCTTTTTACATATAAATACCAAAAAAAACAAAACAAAAATCTTACCAAATCTTCATCTCACTCACTCACTCACTTACTGTTGTCCCATATAAATTCTTATAAAAAAAAAGATTAGTCAACTAATACAAATTTTGGTAAACTAAGACTCCATTGATCGATTAATTGACGAAAACAGAAATTTGCTATAAAAAAGGGTATTTATAAAGTGATATTTCTGCACTTTTGTGATTTAAGTGCAGTATTGCCTGAATGGAAAAGGCCCAATTTCTATACCACAATTTCTTTTTCTTTTTTTTTTTAATGATATTGATGCTAGTGAGTGTCTAGTTAGTTTAGTCACGATTAGTATCTGTGTATTGATGATTTTTACAAGCCCACCCCTACGTAATAGGCAGTTGATGAGGATTGATGGTCTTTTGATGGGTCTTGTCCAAAGCATTGTCTTCACAAGGGACGCCATGATTGTACTGGACAAAATATTTAAACTTAACCCCTCGACCTCTTTGCTCCATCAGTGATCTCCTAAAAGGATCAAGCAAAACATCGACGGAAAATGCTTACACAAACACATACTACAATCACAATTAAAAAAGAAGGAAAGCTTAGTCATGATCCAAGAAGACACTTTGTATTTAAGGTGCACTATGTAACCTTTCTTGTGCTATGTAACGTTTTGAGATGTTATTGCTTTGCATGGAATGTTTTACTATGGCATTAAACCTGTCAGATTTTCTATTGCTAAATAATTTTTTTGAACAACATGCATTCTTACTGTGGGTGAGGTCACCTCTCCACTGATCTGACCTGTAACTTGGCCTGGTGATGTTACTTGCTTAATTGTCTCCATGGAGATAAGTTTAGGCCTACTGTGAAACATTCCAGGCATAGGAATAACTTCTCCATAGAGACAAGCAATTCGCAGACCGTTCATCAAAAAGTTACATAGTGCAAGTAAATTTTCCCCATTTACTGTACAATGTTTTGTTGACAGTCAAGTCCAGTTCAGTTGTTGCTATAAAAAGATTCCATCCCTGTGTTTTCATTGGTCTCCTGTTTTCTATGTTTACAGGTGACACAATCAACAAATCAGATTGTGATGAACTGCGCTGACATCGACATCATCACAGCCTCGTTCTGTCCACAGGGAGCAGAAGGTTGGTCTGTTTGAACTTATTCCTACTTTAAAACATATAATGCAAATCTAATCACAGTACTTGTAAAACTTGATTCACTGGTTCAGAGTGCACATTGTGAACAACTTCATTAACATTTAAGAGAAGACAAGTTTGTAGATGTCTAAAGTTACAGGTACAAGATATTTCTATAAAAAAAGACACATTATCTAACTGTAGTCTTCTTGATTTGGTCATCCCAAATTTGTATATTTATATCATATTTTGCACCCCTAGTTTTAGACTTTAGATATCTAAAGAAGTGTTAGAGAAATTTCTCTGCCAGGTCAGTCCAGCACAGAAATCTCTCTGACAGTCTTGCATCGTGGAATAAGATATTTTTTCCTCTACTATCGATGGATCTATTATGAAATCTGGATAGGGTCTTGCTAGCTTAAACCTTTTGCAATTCCGACTAGTGGCCAGCCCACTCCTTGCACTTGCATGGGAGAAGAGTGCCACAGTGCTTGGCTGGTAGACTGCACAGCCACCAGATGTACCTAGCTGCTAAAGGCTAAACAAGCGACACCCACCACTGAGCTCTGCCAATTCACTTAAACTGGCAGCCAGGTTCAAACCCTACAATGCCATAATGATAAAAAGTATTTTCAAGGTTACTTTTGTTGAGTTCACCCAATATCTTGGTGTTGGTTGGACCTTGGTTTTAGTATAAATAACAGGTTTATCATTAAGTTTTTAAGATATTCAACGTTCTTATTTTTTTGTTTTTGTAGAAATTAACGCCACAGGTTTCAACTATCAAAATGAAGATGAGAAAGTCACCCTGTCTTTTCCCAGTGCGCTACAGAAAGGTAAAGGCTCTTTCGAATACACCTATTTACTATCCATCTACTTTTCTGAATACATTTTCAAACTCTGTCCTATATTTTTGTGCTCCAGGGTCCGGCACGTTGAAGATCGACTTTGTGGGAGAACTCAACGACAAAATGAAAGGATTCTACAGAAGTAAATACACAACGGCGGCTGGAGAGGTCCGCTATGCCGCTGTCACACAGTTTGAGGTAAGACAAAAAACAACCATGTCAAAGTTGCAGTTATTTTGGGACCATGCACTCATTTTTTACTGTGTACATAAATTCATTACATCAGTTTTTTCCTGACTTGTATGAAAAGGTTGGATTGTGATGACAAGGGCTTTTAAGAACGTTTAAAGAAGGGCTGAGCAGCTAATGGATGTCAAGATTTGATCAGCCTGGGTCTACAGCCAATCCTCAGTAAAAGCTTGTGGTTTGGAGCAGAGTTCAGACTTTAGAGAATAAAACTGGACTAGTCTTTCGTGCTCATGTTTAGGAAATTATGATTGAAAGCCATTTATATTTGTTTTAATGTTTTTTTAATTATAAAATCTAATTGGAAATTGTAAGTGTTCAGTACATGGGGAAAAATTTTATTAACCCAGCCCTAATTAAAACTTCAACTTTGAGTTTTCCAATCTGCCTTTTTTTGGTAAGGCTGCAAGATTAATTGCAATCAAATTAAAGTTGCAATTTAAATGGCCCCAACTGGCAAATTGCAAAAGAAGACAATTATTTAAGTAACATAATTTTCTCAGCAAACGACAAAAAACCCTGTCTGTCTCATTCTGTCTGTCAGTGTATCATTTCATATTTCAGTCTTTTTTCAATTTAGAATGCTTTTGGATGTGTAAAAAAGTGGGCTTTGAACAGAGCCTTATAAATTGCACATGTAATCACTATTGCAGTGCTTGTCAGAAAACAAACAGCGTTTTGATTTGCTCTTTCTAGCTTCACTACTGTTGTCTCTCAGGTTAAGGTTTCATGTTTATTTTACTAGTTGTCCGTCCCTGTTTTATGAGATCTGCTTGTCCCCAATTCCCTTCTTTTATTTAAGCAAATCGTCATGAAGCGTGTAAACATGTTAGCCTCTTTCAGCACGGCTTCCTAACTGAACTGGTTCTGAGGTGGAGCACAGTGCACCACAGAGAAACAAAATAGGCATGTCACAAGAATTAATACATGGACTTTTTGTTTAATAAGTGAAAGCTGGAGGAATACTGTTTGGCGCTATATATTCATCATGTGTAAGTTGAGTTTGCTAACATTTAAACTGTAAGGGGTCAAATAATTAACATCTATGACTCATTAAAGCCCTACCATGTAACTTGTAGGTCAAAAATTATAATAATTAAAGCATGTTTTTCAGTTGTTTTTATTTTTCAATGAAAAACATGTAAAAACATTTATCCTTACTGGGAGCGACCTTG
Source organism: Periophthalmodon schlosseri (assembly GCA_000787095.1). Lineage (NCBI taxonomy): Eukaryota > Metazoa > Chordata > Actinopteri > Gobiiformes > Gobiidae > Periophthalmodon > Periophthalmodon schlosseri. Next base: position 34,758 of record KN476043.1, read on the forward strand.
CCTCCCCAAAAAACTTCACCTATTTGGCCTGAACGAAGACCTCTCCTTCCTGCTTGTTTCCATGGAAAGTCGTTCCTTTGTCTATAACTTTCCAGTGTATTGCATACAGTGCATGTATCTCCATGGAGAATGTTCCAAAGTATGGTTTCAACTTTATATTTCCGTGTAATCATGCAGGTGATGTGCCACCTCCAGAAAGTTTAATAGTATTGCTTTAATAATACTTACTAATAAACGTCAGTATTTCATTCATTCTGCTATTTTTTTGTTTTTAATAAAATTTTAAAAGTTTTTAATTGAGTTATCCTGCTTTTGGGTGTCAGTGGCATGGGGTTCTTTAAATAGTATAGTTTATTGTGATATTTACTGTACCAATATATTAGACTTCAGAATTCCCTCTTTTTGACACTTGTTTCATACCTGCTCTGTCTCTTTGAGGCTGTAGTGTCATTTGTCTTTTTGCAAGTGAAAACAGGCCCCACCCACTGGTTAAAATGCAAGTTAGAATTCCCTTCAATGATTTGCCTTATAACTAACTCAACTGTTTAGTAATAGTTTTTACCTTGAGCTGTATTTCCACCTTCTGTAGTAGATGCTAAAGTGTTGATTATTCCATTTTGCATGCTTTGCATTTTTTATGGAGATGTTGATAACAGTGCTAATAACATAACGGCTTTGACTACTTTCATGTATGGAAAGTGGAATGCGTCTTTCTCATGGTTGCAAATTATGTCATCAAAAGGCACACATGTAAAAATACCTGCGTGTAGTGACTGCTGTGTCCTGCATTTTAGAAAGTCATGAAAAGCTTCTTATAGAAAGGCTCAAACAAAGGAGCTATTGTACTTATTGGTTAATTGATTGATGATTGGTTTGTGCATAGCCCGTAACTGACTTTTATTACAAAATGTGTGAACCAGGTAAAGCTAAAACTATGGATGTCTTGATAAAACTGGTTTATAAAAGGTTTTCCATGTAAAGCACAAAATTGCGTTATTATTATTTATCTAGTATTTATATTTTTGTCTAATTAAAATTATTAAAAGTGACAAAACAAGCTTCTTAAAAATAAAATGAACAGAAACATTTGCCGGAATCTCCCAAGCAAGGGTGTAAAGTGATATTTCTGCTTGTGGTCCATTCACGTTTTGTGCTAGACTTGAACCTCAACCAAGACATTTACAGGCACGTTTTAGGTCATTTCTGATGCATTGTTAAAATACCATCTGAATATAGTTATTGAGATAATGCAATATTTTGTCAATATTCTCGGTGTTGCATAATAATATAATGATTATTTTTCCTTCCAGGCCACAGATGCACGCAGAGCTTTCCCGTGCTGGGATGAACCTGCCATCAAAGCCACCTTTGACATCAGCCTGATCGTCCCCAAGGACCGCGTCGCCTTGTCAAATATGGTACTCCTCACATTTGCACTTTAAACTCAGATACTAAAAAAATCTTAAATATTTATGAGCTCAGAGGTAACTTGGGTAGTAGTGCTGTCACAAATCAATACAAAAATTCCATTTCTATTTCCATAGTAAGGAAATACCACAATAATAAAAACAACAAAAAGTAATATAACACAGAACACAAAATAATTGGGGTTTCTTTAATACTATACTCTGGTCTTAGAATGTTCTTGATCTATATCAGAATTATTATAATTATTGTGGGAAAGTCGTTTTTTAAGTATTGATATGGTTGAAAGGAGTATCTACTTTTGATACTCGTGCAATATTATACATTCTTTTTTAACAACCCTACTGGGTAGCACAGCTAGCTGTGGTCATTTCATTTTGTTTGTTGTTAAGTCTTTTTATATTTTATGAGTTGAATAATGCCATTTCTTGAAAAATCTCAGACCAAAACACACTCCTTGTTAAACTAAAATAGCACTAGTGCTGTGCACACTTAAGCTCATGTACCAGTAGTGTCCTCATCCCACTGTTTGAGAACCACAACTATATTCAAATCTTTGGGCTGACATTCTCCTTTCCAGAGCAGCTTACATAAGAGAGGGAAAATCACCAGTGTAAAACCTCTGGCTAATGTTATACTTCTACTTTAAAGGACCTTTGTTAGACATGGAAGCCGGACAAGATGAGTCTGAAAATGTCTGAATTTTGCATCAAACTGGCATCAGAAAACCTTATCTGGTTCATATAAAATGTAATGGTGCCCTCAGGCTCTAAGGAACAGCGGCTTGAAGTTAAATTTGGCATCAGAGCTTCACATTTGTGTTTAGTCATTCATGAACATGTTTTCATTTCTCTTCTGAATTTGAAATTTGAAACTGAAATATTTGAGTAGCCTTGCATTGTAGCTGTTTCATTGTAGCCATCTTGAAAATGATTATACTGTTATGATTGTACTGTTTTTAGGCTCAGTTTATCCTGCTGTATAATTGTTGTGTGAGTGGCATAAAATTATCTATTCAAGAATTTGATGATGCCATGATTTTAGATGGAGGGCAGGGGCCTAACTCTATAGGGAGAAATGTCCAAACCCAAACCTTATGAATCTTATGGCTTGAAGTCCTTTCAATTGACAACAATCAATTGCTTCAGAAAGGGCCATTATTCTGAAGACATATTTCTCTTTTGTTTATTTATGCTGAAAGAGAAGATATCAGATATATAGGCCCAGTAATTACATAGACATTAACCATAAATCATGTCAACAACTCTGCAGTGTGACAGTTAAACAGCCAATTCTACTACAGAATTCTGACCTGTCACCCAGCTCACTTCTAAACTATAGGGACTGTAAAAGTTGCTTGAACACAACCTATATTATTGAGATTTTCTATAGCAATATAACTTCAAAATTAGCTATTGTGACTGGCCTAGTAGTTGTTGCTTGTTATTTCTTTTAGTAAGCAGACCTCAATGCATTAAAAAAGTTGTAAGATTGACTGCTCTGTAAAAGTTTCCAAAATTGTAGCTTGAATTTTCCATTGGCCATTTTCCATTACCCCCAAACTTGGTTCAGACTTGACAAACCTATAAAAGTAGTTCAGATGCCAATCAAATTACATTTTCAAGAAAAGGAAACTAGGCATCCAAGAATGTTCTATTTCTTTTTTACAAAATTGTGACCTAAGCCTACCTAAATCCTGTAGTAACAAATCCTTGTTACTACAGGCGTGTGCTAGTCAGCCTACCTGTAAGTCAATTAAATCGCCCGTATTAATTATCTATTATGGGGAACTCTAACTTGTGTGATATATTGGGTTGTCACAAAATGGCAACAAAACCCATAACAAAAGGTGCGATATATTGCTGAAGTAAATACGATACAGGATAAGCGATATTGACACTAATTTATCACTGACAAGAGCAAATTTAAACCACAAAAACTATTCTAAATCTACAATATTGTTAAAAAAAACCAAACAAAAAAAAAACATGAGCTGCAATAAATAAATAGCAGAATGAAACCCTTGCAGTAGTTAGTTTGCATCTGTAATGAGTAGAATTTTTTTATTCAACATTCTATGGCTCAAATCTTATTATATAGCCAAAAAATAAATAATAAATATTTCCCAGTAGTGCAAAAAAAAGTACACATGATAAATATTGACCCCAAAATATTATTGTTCCAGCTTTCATATATTTAACAATGAGGCGATATAGTATTTATCATGACAGGCCTAATGATACTAAAACTATTTAATATTAATTTGACCTGGTGACCATACTGAAAAATGTACAATAAAATAGGAGAAAGTTGCAGCTTTCCTGAATAGTTTTCCAATGGTCTGGATCAACATTTAAACTAGTGTAAGACCACAACATAATATTAAAGAAACTGCTATAATTTTGCTTTAACATTTTTGAGCTTCAATCTTTTTCCTTACTATCGAAATTGACTTTGAAATTTTAGTATCCTAACAGCACTAGTGCAAAGAAGCCTAGGCAGCTGTGGCTACATTGGGACCTGAGGGAGACTAAGGATTAATGCAAACATAAAAGAGAAAAAAAAACATATTATATTTGCTAAATCTTTGACCACACAACATGGAAACAGCTGTACAAAAAGCTGCTGACATTTAGCCGTCCTCATACTTTGTGAATAGTATTCCCTGAGCCAGTGCAGTGACCTTTACAGTCTGGCCCGGAAAATGGAGCCACTTTGTTTGAGCGCAGGCTGACGCAACATGATAATCCACTCCAAAATATAAAGTGAGGAAGCTTATTTCAACTATCAGGGCTCCTAAATGTCACCATTGATTTTTTTTTTTTTTTTTTTAATGAGTTTGATGTGGCAATAAAATTGTCCATACAAAGCCTAATACATAATTTTAGAGATTTAAAAGGTGTACTGTGTACTACTACTTTAAAATATGAAATTGACATAGTCGTTGAAAAGTATTTACCTAATAATATTGACCATTAATTTACATAAAAGAACCATTCACGAACCGTTATTGAAAAGCAAGTATTGTTGAGGTACTGGTACCGAAAAAAGTTAGTTACAGATCACATCTGTGCAGAGAGGAGCTTCAACACAATAAGAATGAATGTTTTTCAAAGTAGTTGCTAATGAATACACCTGTAATTTATTAAATGCAAGATGGATATGTTTAATGCCATACTGTCAAACATTCCAGGCAGAGCAAAGAGACGAGCAGGTGTCTCCTCAAAATGTATAGCCCTAATGGGCTAAAGCGCAGGTTTCTTCATTGTGGCACACTTGCTGTATATATAAAGCACCACCTGGACATTTTATCCACAAAGCTGCTTAGTCAGAAACAGAAATAAGTTTGGGGCAGAGAATTTCCAAAATTGTTCCTGTCGTTATCTGGAGTTGCTTTAGACCTGGTTAGTCCTGGTTAGTCTTGCTTTTGTGGACAGTTATTGGTCTGCAGTGGTCATCAATATGTCTCTGAGGTTAGACCTGGTTTACTAATTAGTCCTTGAATAGTCCTGGTTTAGTGCAGCTCTCGTCAGTATCTAGTGGTCCATGTAGAAGGAACCATGTTGAGCTGGCAACCAACAGACAATTGTAGACTTTGACAGGAATCATAATGAAATAAAAAAAATAAAGATGTAAAAAATGCACAAAAGCTGGATCTAATGTGGCTTAAAGCAGACCTTTTATGCAAAAAACACATTTCCAGACCTTTTAACAATGTTATAGCTGTTTCCCCTCACCATTTACTCACCCAAAGTTGTATTTGGAGAGGTTTGTGTATGTTTGAGCAATATTTAATCGGTTATTTTGAAGACACCATTTTGGCGATCAACACCTGTGGCGGTGTAAACGGGCCCACTTCTCTGTATTTATTTTGTTCTCCAATTTAATTTTATTAATCAGTGATACACATACAATTCTGCAGTGTCACGTAGTCATTTTGATACAAATTAAAAAAAATAAAATCTACTCGCTGGCTTGATGTAAAGCCATCTATCAGAGGTGGTGACAGCTGCGGGGCTCTTTGTTGTGATGACGTTTACAGCAACAGCGGCTCCCAGTTTTCTAACGCGGATGTCAGCGGACTTGTTTCTTTTAGTCGTTTAAGATCAATATTGCAATTGAAAAAGTCCAAATTATAGCGTAATGATCCATGGGTGTCATAGACTATAACTATATATCAGACTCAAGCACAATATGTCGTCTTTAATGTATTTTCATATGCAAAAATGTAAAATTATCTGGACAGGACATTAAAAGTTTACTTTTCAGATCAATATAGTGAAACTGCTGCAGACAATAAATGCGTTCATTTTTTAATTTACTTTATTTACATTGCAAACACTAGGGACAGACAGTAAGGAATAATCCTCACTATTTACCTAGTGCATTGTAGACTCCCAGCCTCCTTTATCCCCACTTTTAAACTCACAATAAAAACATGTAGTAGAAATGTGTTTTACCCATTGTAATCATTAACTACTATATGGTGTGACAGTGAAGCTACATTCTTGTCTCTTATTATGAAAGAGTTCATTTGGACTCTGGCCCAGAGCGGTCCCATTGTAAAATCATTCACCTCTGAAAATAAACTAAGAGTGTTTGCTACTGTCTGAGCTGCAGGGCTGTGGTCACTTCAAAACAAAGGGCTGTGTTTGTCTAGCTGTAAAAGAGTATTAAAGCTAACAGTCACGGAGGCTGAACTGTGATCTGTTTAACATCTGTCATTCATGCGTCAGACTATTGGTAAAAAGAGTAAAGCACTGATTTGTCTAAATGTATAGTTGAGTGTGGCGTAACTATTTAATTAGTGGCATATGCTACTATATCGATATATTACTTATCGCTTTGAATATTTTGTTTTTTATGGGTCTCGGCCTCTTGTAATTTGCAACTATAAAAAATGTATCACTGTGTTGGCCTGTCATGATAATTGACTTATCGTTCAATACATGACAATAATTTTTGGAGGTCAGTATTTATTATGGGGACTTTTTCTTTGTACTGGTGGGAAATATTGTGGCTCATGTTTTTTTTTTTAATTTTTTTTTTTATAATATTGTACATTTAGAATACTTTCTTGAGATAATTCTGCTTTATGGTTTGGTTTCAACATTATCGTTTATCGTCTATATTCATCAATATATCGCACTTCAAAATTTGTTATTGTGACAGGCCTATCACTATGGCAACAGTCCTAATTAGTCATCATTCTGAAACCCATGGATATTTTACAAGATAATTTTGTGAGAACGCTACACTATTGTTGCTTGTTTATAGAAGAGAAACTTGTTTATGCAAGACATTTGGCATATTCATTGTTTTGATTATTAAAATAAGTGTAATTTGTATTTGTGCAGGTAGTGCTTAAACAAAGCAATACTTTAAAAATGGTGATGTATCGCTAGGCCTGTCATGATAATTACTATATCGACTTATCGTTCAATATATGAAAGCTGGAACAATATTTTTTGGGGTCAATATTACCTGGGAAATTTTTGGTTATTTTTTGACTAGACGATAAGATTTCAGCCGTAAAAGGTTGAATTCATAACTTCTATGACTCATTACGGACGTAAACTAACTACTAAAGTCTTTCATTCTGCTGTTTATTTATTTCAGATCATGATTTTTTTTAACAATATGGTAGATTTAGAATAGTTTTTGTGGTTTAAATCTGATCTTGGGATATTGTGTCAGTAGCATAAATTTGTTGCAATAGTATCGTTTATCATCTATATTTACTTCAGCTATATATAGAACTTCAAAGTTTATCATATTTTTTGGGGTCAATATTACCTGGGAAATTTTTGGTTATTTTTTGACTAGACGGATAAGATTTAGCCGTAAAAGGTTGAATTCATAACTTCTATGACTCATTACGGACGTAAACTAACTACTAAAGTCTTTCATTCTGCTGTTTATTTATTTCAGATCATGATTTTTTTTAACAATATGGTAGATTTAGAATAGTTTTTGTGGTTTAAATCTGATCTTGGGATATTGTGTCAGTAGCATAAATTTGTTGCAATAGTATCGTTTATCATCTATATTTACTTCAGCTATATATAGAACTTCAAAGTTTATCATTGCGACATTTCTATATATTGCAGAATGTCATGTGCAAAATATTTATCACATGTATTACAAAATCTAGATATTATTGTATTGTGAACCATGCATCTTGTATCGTATCAAACCATTAGAAACCCTGTGATTCCCAGCTCTATATTAAAGTATGATGACAGTTTAAACAATGATTAACATAATTTCCCATTTGTCACTGGCCCATATTGGCAGCCACATGTAGTTTATAATCAGCATGTATGGGGAGTGAGTCTCACTCTTGGTTTCACTCATCTTGTCCCAGTTTCAAGGGGAAAAGACACATGCATTATTTAGTTTTTAGGCAACTAGACTAATTAGACCTAAGTAAATTAATAGATTTTTGTCCCCATTTGTCCAGAATGTGATCGATCGAAAGCCATATCCAGAAGATGAGAACCTGGTGGAGGTGAAGTTTGCCACGACCCCAATCATGTCCACATACCTGGTGGCCTTCGTCATCGGAGAGTACGACTTTGTGGAGAGCCAGTCCTCCGACGGAATCACGGTCCGGGTCTACACTCCTGTGGGGAAGGCTGAGCAGGGCAAGTTTGCACTGGAGGTGAGTGGATTTCAACATGTTCAAGAGATAACAGGATTTATCAATTTAATATTTTACTTAAAGGCGCACTGTGTAACTTTCTGGTGGCATGCCACTACCTGCTTGCATATGTCAAGCAATGTCATTGCTTTTCCTGGAATGTTCTATAGCATCTTGCATTTATTTTATTACCAGTTTTTATTGTTCAAAGCACTGGTGGGTTCACCTGCTCGTGTGCATTGAGTTAGATCCTTTTTATGCCAGACTGTGGAACATTCCAAACAAAGCAATAACATCTCCATGGAGACGGGCAGTTAGCCCCACCAGAAGTTTTATATTGCACCTTTAACACACTGGTACGGAACAAAGTTGCTTACAAAGTAATAGATCTAGGAAAATTGTTGTCATTAGATTTGTAAATTAATATATCATTTTGGTCACATTGGTCCTTTTTCTATACGCATAAATATTGAAACATGCATATAAATGTAATGATATGCATATAGGTAGAAAACTGTTACCCAAGTTATTAGAATCATCACTAAAATAATTTCTTGTCTTTTTCAGGTTGCTACCAAGACGTTACCTTTCTACAAAGACTATTTCAATGTTCCTTATCCATTGCCTAAGATTGATCTCATAGCTATTGCTGATTTTGCTGCTGGTCAGTACTGGTCTTTTTTATTTTTACTTTCATTCAGCCATTCATCTCTAAAACCTATGAATTTTACCTTTACTGCTTTCAGGTGCCATGGAAAACTGGGGCCTTGTAACATACAGGTAATAACATATCTAAGTGTTTGAAATTTGAAGTTTTAAATTAAGTGTCTGTTTGTTAAAAGACATGTCATCATGTTTTAAGTTTTGCAGTGAGCTTTTTGGTCAGGCCCTGGGCACTTGATGTTGATGATTGATGTCAGTGTATGCATGGCTGCTGATAAGAACTGTGAAAACAGAGTTGAGCAAAGACAAACTTATGCTCTAGTAACTTAAAGAATTCAGGGCAATTGCATTTTACAGTCGTTTATTTTGACATGAGTCTTAAAACCTCAAATGTCCTCTGTCCAATCTCATCAAAGTTGCTGTTGCAGTAGTACTAGTAGTAACAGTGGGAGTAGCAGTAGTTGAAGTTGCAAAAACAAAAGTACACGTGGGCGATATGGCAAAAAATGTATCACAATTTTTTCCTTCTCTTGGTTGATTATGATTTTTAAATTAATTTCTTAAATTAAAACACATGAAAACTGCTTTCTATATACATTCTATGAACATGACCGAAACGAGACAGACTATGTGCCATTTCACAGTCAAATTTATTCCTCCCAAATGTGAATTCCACTCCAACCACATGCTTTTACTGACTTTGGCAGTGGACCTCTCAGCTAAAAAGCTCAAAATATATCATTGACAATTTGAAATACTCAGATCTCAGTTTGATTAAAAAAAAATAGTTTAATTGCACAACACAAATTGTATTAATGGTAACACAATAATATGGAACTCTGCAGTACATATATTTACTACAGGTAGCGATAGCTCAACAACTCTGTGAACCTTTTTATATTTATAATTTATTTCATGGCAAATCACCTCAATGATTTTTTTCAATATACTAGCATTTATAGATTAGAGATAAGGGCTTCTCAGGAGAATGGCAAATGCAAGGCACATGTTGTAGGCAGGATATGAGATTTTAATGGCTCTGTTTTTGTGACCAGCTGTTCACCATTCAGAAGAATCGTGATCGGAAACATAAGCAGAGTTCTCTCAGCATACGAGTAACAAGCTTTTCTTAACACCAAACTATTTTGTAAATCTAGCCACTGTGCCTTTTTGGAGACATTATATCTTAGTTTTAAAACATTAATGCAATTTAAACAGGAAAATGTAACATTAAAGGGGCATTTTTCATGTAATAAAGTAAATTTTGATTTGCCACAATGCAGATATATTGTACAAGCAATAATGCTGCTTTCTGCATCTAATTTATGAAGCTATTTCCTTCACAAACCAGGAAGTGTGCTGTTAGCGTCCTAGTTGTTGTTAGGAGTGGTGTTTAAAATTGACTGGTTCTGTTTTTCACATTTTTAAGACCGAATTTAAGAGTAGAAATAAGGTACAATGACGTTTTTGTTCTCATGCTTAGTTCATGTAAATACTATGCAGATCATTCATGTGTTAATCTTAAGTTTGTATTTTACAGAGAAACAGCACTACTAATCGACCCTAAAAACTCCTGTTCCTCGTCTCGCCAGTGGGTGGCGTTGGTGGTGGGACATGAACTGGCTCATCAGTGGTTTGGAAACCTAGTCACAATGGTAAAGACACAGAGCTGTATCATCATGTGCACCAATGTTTCTCAAACTGTTGTACACGAGCTCCTTCAGGTGGTACTTGGAAGCTCTTCAGTTTGTGAAATTATGCATCTGTATTTAGTTGTAAAAGTTGTAAGAGTGAAGACATTTCG
>KN476044.1:1115-19633 GCA_000787095.1 Periophthalmodon schlosseri
TGCTTCTTGCTGCGAGTGCATCGTCGTAAGGCACAGGCTTAGTTCCTTCTTGAGAAAAATAAACAAAATAAAATATATCTTATTTATATCTTTATCTATATTGTGTTGATTCCATTTTTGATTCTTAAAAAGTCCAAGTGTGAAGAACCACAGGGGCCGCTGGAGAACTGAAGATGACAGTTTGATATTTTCCCTTTTAGTGGAACAAAACAAAACAAAACAAAACAAAACAAAAGTTCACACTGAAAAATGAAACAAAAATCATTCTAAAACTTTATAAATGTTCAAACCAAAATAATCAGTGGTTTCCTGACACTGAAATAAAACACTGCAGCTGTGTCCAGACTAGTGGCTTTTCAAAAAGAATCAAACCAAAACCAAACAGGATCCATTGAGAGGCGGATGTAATGTTTTAGCAACAAACATACGTAAAGTTTAATGCCACACTACGGAACTTTCCAGGCGGAGAGGAGAGGAATCGTCCAGTACATATCACCACTTGCACTTTTGAGTATCCTAAAGTACATATACTGAACAAGATAAGAGCAAATCAAACTCTGGCTTTGAAGGTTCTCAGCAGCTCTGTGTGAGTTTAAAAAGGGGCTGGTCTGCAAAATGAACAGTTTGGAGCGTTCTACCACATTATAACGTTTCCTCATCAAAAACATGCCTGAAGTGTTTTTCTCACCTTACAATAACAGGGTCTCAGGTTCAGTTCCCATAATGATGTTCTTCCTACAGTGACAAAAGTCTGTCTTTACCTTTACCTCCTCCGCAGGCAGCAGGGAGCTGTCTGGGCCTCACAGAACATGACACGCTGGAACGTTACATACGAAAACGTGTGAAAAAGCTAAAAGGTCACAGAGCGTGCCACGGAACGCTCATATCGTCTCTCATTCATATATAATAGAAAGATTTTACATTTTAAACCTAATCCACAGCTGCTCTCAAACTGTCAGCGATCTTTGAAATAAACACATTTAAAGAGATACCGACTCCAACCACCAGGGGTCAGAAAACAAACAAATAAACAATCCAAAGGTGAGCAAAAGCAGCGGTCATCAATTTGGCTCCTTTTGAATTGAACACATTTAAAGAGATACCAACTCCAACCACCAGGGGTCAGAAAACAAACAAAACAAAACAAGCCAAAGGTGAGCAAAAGCAGCGGTCATCGATTTGGCACCGGGTCCGATTCGGCTCCTTTTGAACTGACCTCGTTTAACTCTTTTAAACAAGTTTGTTCTGTGTTCTGCGGCTGGAGACTCATGTCCCGTTCAGCCTAAACATGTATATTTCAAAGTTTGACCATTTCAGAGTTTATTCTTAGAAACAGAAACAAAAACAACCCTATTTGACCAGAACCATCGCAGTTATCTGTTTTAATAAAATCAAACCTCGCTCTGCTCTTTCCTTTCTTAACAGTTTCAAAACATCATTCTCACACACACAGAGCAAGGATTTATCAGTAAAACTCTTCATATTCCAAGAGTAAATTTGATCAAATTAGTCTAAAAAAATGAGGTTTGTCCAAAGTACGGTTACTATGGCCAAAGTATCTGGGCATGCTCAGTTTGAAAAGCTGAGCCAAATCAGGTAAGGTTCCAAATCGCCGACAGCAGCAATGGACGGCCTTAGTGTGTTTAAATTCAAACAAAACAATAAACATCCAGATGATTCTAAAGTTTATCCCAACGCGTCGTCAGTAATTCAGAACCAACAAGTCAAACTATTACTCAGAGCTTTTCAAAATAAAATATATTCTCTTTTTAAGAAACACATTCAAAGCAAGCGTACACACATTAGCTTTTCAAAGTTGAATTCTAACTGAAAATCTGTGGGAGGAACCTGAAAGTGTAAATATTGTAAATGTTTTTTGAGAATAAAAATTCATCTTTTTGACCCAAATCTGAAAATTGACGACAAAACTCATTTGACTTTCAGATTTCAAAAGATTCACCATTTTGCATAATCCAACTATGTATTAACAACCACACTCAATAAATAAATGCTTTTAACTCCACACAAACAAGTTCTCTTTATAAAACTGCCTTTAGAAACAAAAATAAAGGTTTAAAATCAGTTGGGATGAGCGTGTGTTTGGAGGGGTCGACTGGCTCCACTGATCCTCCGTAAAGAAGTCTTTTGGCGTTTGTGGTTTCAGTTGTTTTCGGTTGACTTGTGAATTTTTGTCAAATCTGTAAAAGTGAAGAAGGGTCCGACAGGAAAAGGAGAGTTTGAGTCGATTTAGAAACGTACAAAGTCCTTTTGTTGTTCTGTGTTTCTGTTGCCACGGTTACAGGTCGAGAGAATGGTGCGCTCACAGCAAACTGGACCAAACCATGAAGAAAAAACGCACGCACTGTAATGTCTCTGGAGCAAGTAAAGTACATGAGAATGAAGGTACTCATTTAATAAAAGGGGTTATTCTACTTCACCGTATTAACATGTTTTATATCGTTCACTTTTGTTTTTGCTGCTCCTGCCTTTTCTCCCTGTGCTAAGTCCCGCCCCCTTCAGAGCCCTATCACAACACAATCAGCTGCATCCCGCTAATGAAACTACTGCACATCACATCGGGTTTGTCACGTTGTTGTGTACAGTTTTGTATCATGTTTTTGTATATTTATGGAGAATTGTCGTGTGGGAGCATGGGTGACGTAGGCTTGTGGGCGGAGCTTTGGACAGGCTCTTACTGTGGGTGACGTGGCTTGTGGGCGGAGCTTTGGACAGGCTCTTACTGCTAACCATAAGGAGGGTTCGAATAGGGCCTGGGAAAGATCTCTAAATTACTTAAACATGCATGGATGACATCATAATACCCCCTGTTTAATATAGGCAAATTATAGCTTTAGCTATTTTAGCTTATTTTAGCTTATTTTTTAAACATAAAATACCCTAATTCCAAATGAAACATGAAATGATGACGATGATGAAGATGTTTACTTACATTGAATTACATAAACTACAGAAAAAGTTTAAATAAAAGTGTCCTTCATGTTGTACTGTTGTAACCTCAGTTTACATAATGGAAAAATCCAAATATAATGTTTAGGTTTGAGCCCAGTTCTGCATGACTTTAAAGCAAAAAAAAAAAAAAAAAAAAATTGAAATAAAAAAAAATTGAAAAAAATAAATAAAAAGTTCTAAATATGAATCTGAAATTACTTTCATTTTATTTTGTGACCAGTTATTTTTTTCTTATTTCAGATCCACATATTTACCAGTGGAGCAATGGGCCTATTTTACGTGTCAGATAATATTATAGCAGATCATTTTGCATGAAATCCTAGAATAGAAATTTGAACCTGATCTGTGTCCTCGTCTCCTGCGTTTTAGTTTCGATCCGAAATTATCTTTGAAACTCATTTTCATCAATCTCCATGAATTTGAATTCTCCATAAATTTAAATTCAAAACTCGCCAAAGGGACTCAAACGGCTCATCTGCTGTGTCAGTGATTTCAAATGTAAACGCTTAGATCCTGCATAGCCTTATTGTTACTAAAATCTAAAACGAGTCACTACCAGAGCCCTCTTTGTAAGTCATGAAAAGTGTGAGTGATTCTTTCGTCTGGAGTTTGCAGTAAAAGCACCATGCCCTCCTCACAGTACTTACTCTAAACACAGCTCTCAAAGGCTTCAGTACAAAATGTGTGAGTTTCATTTAAATATTGGCACAAAATCTGGTCCGTTGGCAGCTTGAGTGAAAAATGTATCTCCATGTTGCTGTTTGTAGTGGTTTCCTCTCCGGCTCGTTCGGGGAGCGGGGAGCGTTCCAGTTTTTGTCCTGGTGGGGTTCGAGTTCATGAGTCCTAGAGGCACACGCTGTAGCTGATCTGGCAGGTGGAGCCCACTCCTGCCTGGGAGAGGAACAGCCGCCCGTTGGGACACACGCACACCTCGTACACTGTCTGTCTGGTCCCCGAAGACGAGCTCGAGGCCTTTCCCTCCGGCAGACGCATCAGACGGATCCTGTGAGCGTCCAGAGAGATCTACGAGACAGAGGAGAGAATTATATAACTGTAAAGGCGGGCCGTATATCGCCTGTAATAGAAAATCCTCAAAGTCTGTTGTATCGGGACCATAGACTGTATATTTAAATGGACATAGCTAACCTGCTAGCTGCCGCGTTCCAAATAGGAAGTGATCATGGGCGCACTTCCAGCTCCGTCAACTCTGGCTCCAATTCACTTTACATTGAAAAACTGCGGCCCCTCTCTCTGTAACTGCTGCTGTCAGACTCGACATTTTGATCTTATGTGAAAATGCACTCCTGTCCCTTACATTTACAAAAAAAAAACAACTAAAAAGGTTTGTGGAGATGCCGCTCAGAGTAAAAATAAAATAAACCATGATTTTGTTTTATTTATGTTTTGGCAACAAGTTACACACAGGGGCTTTAAATTAGTAAGTTACAACGTTGATTTTAAACTGAATTTTTCTTTTTTGGGATTGGACTCACTTTGAGAACCACTGGTCTGTGAGAGAGTATCAGAGCTATCATGAAAAATACAAATGACAAATATATGTCAGTCACAGCAGAAAAGTCATTAAAAAGTGTGTTCTTTATGTCGCTTTACTGTCTCTTCACATTTGTTGATACTTGAATCTCACAGACTCAGTACTTAGGCACATTTAGCAAATGCCTGACTGATCGCAAACCTCATAATCTGATTATCTGATTATAATCTGATCATATTTTTCAGGAGAGTAACTGAGTAACTTTAGGTTTTATAAAAGTTCACATGAATCCAGCGGCCCTTCTCCTCTGCACCTCCTCCTCTGCACCTCCTCATCTCCTGTCCTCTCTCACTACATCCCTAAAGCTCCTCTCAGGACTTCCTCAAAGGATCCTCCTGTTTCAACTCTGACTTCAAACTTTTGTGTTTCAGTCGTTCTTAAAACTTTTGTTCAGAGGCTGGTAACTGTAGATTAGAAGTTAATTAAATAAATGTTGTGTTTCTGACCAAGTGAAATAAAAACAGAAAACAAGGACATGATCTGTCTCAGACTTCTGTCTTCAATCACACGGTGATTGTGTACGAGAAAATAAAACGACAGAGAACAAGAACTGTGATCAGAGAGATGCTGGATTCTGTCTCTTTGTGACAGAACAGAGAGAGAGAGGATAGAAATATAACACTGCACTCTCTGTGGAAATACATGAATAAATACTACTACTACTACTACTACTGCTACTACCACTACTACTACTACTACTACTACTACTACCGTTACTACTACCACTACTACTACCACTACCACTACTACTGTTGCTACTACTATGTTACTATTTCTACTACCACTACTGTTACTACTGCCACTACCGCCACTACTACTACCACTACTACTACTACTGCTACTGCTACTGCAACAGAAAAACTTCATAATCTGATAAACACAATAAAGACAGATTACTGCTACTACTACTACTACTACTACTACTACTACTACTACTACTACTACTACTACTACTACTACTACTACTACTACTACTACTACTACTACTACTACTACTACTACTACTACTACTACTACTACTACTACTACTACTACTACTACTACTACTACTACTACTACTACTACTACTACTACTACTACTACTACTACTACTACTACTACTACTACTACTACTACTACTACTACTACTACTACTACTACTACTACTACTACTACTACTACTACTACTACTACTACTACTACTACTACTACTGCTACTACCACTACTATTACTACCACTACCACTACCACTACTACTACTACTACTACCGCTACTGCTACTGCAACAGAAAAACTTCATAATCTGATAAACACAATAAAGACAGATTACTGCTACTACTACTACTACTACTACTACTACTACTGCTACTACCACTACTATTACTACCACTACCACTACCACTACTACGACTACTACTACTACTACGACTGAAGGGAAGAATAGTTTGAAAATGTATTTAGTTACAGAATCCTCTACCCCAAATATAATATTGTTTACATCAGAGCCTCAGGACACACATTTCGAACACATGGGGAGTGAAGATTGTTCACAGCTTGGTTTGTGCTCAATAAAACAGATAATTTCACCTCCCACATCGGAGCAATCTGAAGGAGAACCAAACTGCGTCTCCTCCACCCCCCACCTCCACCTCCCTCTGATCCCAGCCCGGAGCTCTCTCTGTGGGCTGCGCCTATCTCCAAGTATCACCCCGACCAACCCATTAGAGGTGTGAAAATAAAAGCTATCAGAATCCATTATGGAACGCCCGAAGAGGCAAGCGCGCAAATGACCCAGAACAGTTTTAAAACGGGTCTCGGATGACTTCCTCTAAAAGCCTAAAAAACCCAGCGGACGTGAGGGCTTTGAATGAGACGAGGTAGAGTGTGAAACTGTGAGGTGAGCGATAAAACAGCAGAGGACAGCGAGACAACATGAGCTGGTAAACTGTAACTGAATGTGGCATTGTGATTACAGGCAATGGGACTCCACAGGGGACAGTCCTGGAGCCGTTTTTGTTCACTTTATTCACTATAGACTTGTCCATTTCATAACAACAGTTCAACTTTTACCTTTAACTCCACTGACTTCCGCATTCAAGATGATTCTAAAGACCTATTTGTCTAGAAGTTTGTTTTTTTGTTTTTATATTTTCTGCAACTACTCACTACTACTACATTACTACCACTACCTGCAACTTTGTCACTGCTACTACCGCCTATACTACCACAACAAAAACTACTGCTACTACTACTACTACTACTACTAAAACATAAACAGTAGAGAACAGAGAGGCAACATGAGCTGGTAAACTGTAACTAAATGTGGCATTGTGATTACAAGCGTTGGGGCTCCACAGGGGACAATCCTTGGACTGTTTTTGTTCATTTTATTCACTTTGGACTTGTATATTTCATAACAACAGTCCAGCTTTTACCTCAACAACTCCACTGACATCCACATTCAAGATAATTCTAAAAAACCCATTTGTTTAGAGCTTTTCTTTGTTTTTATATGTTCTGCAACTACTCACTATTACTACATTACTGCAATTAAATAGTACTACCTACTACTTTGCCACTGTTACTACCACCTATACTACCAAAACAAAAACTACTACTACTACAAATAAAATACAAACCCCAGAGGACAGAGAGACAACAGCTGGTAAACTGTAACTGAATGTGGAATTGTGATTACAGGCAATGGGGTTCCACAGGGGACCGTCCTGGGACCGTTTTCGTTCATTTTTTCACTACAGTATTTACACCATCTCTGTCACGTCTCTGGTATGATTACCGCTCATCAGCTGTAAGATTAGAATGTGTTAAAGTAAATGCGCATGTTTACACCACTGCGTCACAGCTTCGATCTGTTTGTGACTCTTGCAAAAATATGGATGCTGCAGTGGAATGAATGAAGATGAACTAGCTATACCAAAACAGACTGACAACAACTCTGACCAAATTACTGCCCAAAACTATATTTACTGCTAGATTTCAGTTTTGCTAAAATCTCTCGTGGAAATACTCAGGAGTTATAGTGTAATCTAAAGCCATGGACTGCATCTAAACACCAGTGCACCAGTTTGACTTACACTTGAATACAGAGGGGAGAAAACATGTTGGCATTATTGAAAAAGACCGGAGATGAGCAGAGGAGAAAGCAAAGACTAAGATACAAAAAAGTATGTCTCCAGAGCTCACCTGGCTCCCCCTGGAGGCTGCTGTGGTGCTGCACGACACAGAGGAGGAACACTTTGTCCTGAGAGCTGCTACTCTCCTCAAACTGCCCTGACGCTGGATCTAATGTCTCGACCTGTGGAGCTGCACTGAGACTTTTGTTTGAGCTTTTTTTTTTTTTTTTTTGTTTATTATTGTGTTTTACTGCTCCATGTGCTGGAGTTAATGGAAACTAGATGCTCAGATATGGAATAATAACGAAGAAAAATACAGGAGGAGAAAGTTGGACATTTCCTGTAGAGTATAACGATGTGATCTTTATCAGAATAAACCACATGATGATGCTGAACTGCTACAATTAAAAAGAAATAGTTTCATCTTCACTGTGGCTTTAAATCTTGTTCCAGTTAAAACCAGAGCCGTTGTGTTAAATCTCTTAAGTGAAATGTGCTCGTCTCATTTGTGCATCAGCCATGCTCGACTGGGGGCTAAACACCGAACTGTGGCTGCCATGGCGACGAGGCAAAGGTCTGCAGCGAATTCAGAGAAGGAAACGCACGCGCACATCATCTGCTCCAGTAAACTCACACAAATAACGTCTCAGACACCTCTGCAACCAAACAACATCACAAGACAACAAGGCTTTTAACCCAAGAAGGTACATTTATACTTGATACAAAATGTACAATATTTTAAAATCAGATTGAGCTCACAGTGCTCAGTTTTGTCCAGACGAATTCACATTTGAGAGATTGGACTGGAACTACTAAACTAATACAAAAATCACGGGCATTTCAGAACATGTTTGAAGAGATGTTAAAGGGGCTGTACCAGTTTTTTTTTTTCATAGAATAAAGAAAAAAAATGGTTTTAGCCTAGTACAGACGTATCATAAAAGAAGCTCTTAGGGTTGTGCGCTGTTTGCATCTGATTATAGACGTTTTTATCCTTCACAAACCAGGAAGTAAAGCTGGTGCGCTGTTAGCATGCTAGTGGTTGTTAGCATTATCCTGACAGCAAAACTCTGTCTGACTTCTGAATGTGAAAAGCGTTTATAAACTGTGTGGTGAATAATTCAGTCGGTAGAGACTGGCGGTTCGAACCCCGCTCTCGACATAAACATCTTCGGTAGAGCGGTCAGATCCACTGACCCACAGGTTGGCGGGGCGATTCCAGCTCCCACAACTGCTGTTGTTGTGTCCTTGGGCAGTACACTTAACCCACCTCGCCCCCAGTGTCTGTGTACAGTGGTGTATGAATGTGTGTGTGAATGGGAGAGTGGTTCCTGGATATAAAGAGTTTTGAGTCACTTGAAGGTGATATATAAAAAAGTGTGTGTGCGTGCGCGTGCGTGTGTGTGTGTGTGTGTGCGCGTGCGTGTGTGTGTGCGTGTGTGTAACATGATAATTCCTACGACTCTTCAAACAGCAGTTTCACATTCATTCCCGTTCATCCTTTTGTTTCATAATGCTACACACAGCTCACGCATTGTTTCCGTGGCTGTATTTTTTTGTTTCCGTCTGTGGAGTTTTTGGGTAAAGTTTTAAACCTTTTTGAGTCTAATCCTCTTTGGGTTGATGTGACCTACATGAAATCCTTTTATCTGTGTGGAATTTGGAAGTGACGTGTGACCAATCAGAGATGGAGCAGTTAAAGGGTGAGCCAAGGAGACGCAGAGACACACAGAACACACAGAACACACAGAACACACAGGGGAATCTGGTTCTGCAGACTTTAAAGGGACATTATGGAACTTTTCTGTCAATAATGTTACCTATCTTGTGTTTATTCAATTACAGGTGTTATCTATTGCTAAATAATACCTTGATAAACATGCATTCTTACTGTGAGATGTTTGCCTTCATGGAGATAAACAAATTTAATGTCAGTCTGTGGGCAAAGCATAACATCGCCATGGAGACGAGCAGGTGTGTAAAGCCAAAAAAATGCCTTAGATTTAATAGTGTTTGTCAAGACTTGGACATCTAAAGTCATTATCTCCATACCCAGAGGTACTACTGAAGCCACAGCTGCCCTGGGGTAGAATGACGGAAGCGAAGCAGCCAGTCTGGACCATCGCCCCCTTCGCTCTCCACTTTTCACTTGAATGAGCAAAGTGTGTGTGTTTTTCCATTCTTCTTTCCCTTAGGGTTTGAAAGGGTTTGTTCTGCCCATAGACTGTATATTTAAATGGAGATGGCTAACCTGCTAGCCACCATGTTCCAAGTAAGAAGTGAGCATGGGCGCACTTCCGGCTCCTGCGACTCCAATTCACTACCTATTGAAAAACTGTGGCCCTTCTCTCTGTAACTGCTGCTGTCAGACTTGTAATTTTGGTCTTAAAATGTTCGTATTAACCCGCTCTACGTGATCCTTATGTTTTTTATTTTCGACATTTTGCCCGTAAATCAAGATATGAACATTAATAACAAATCAGGCGTCTTCTTTCTCGCTACCGTTAGCAACAGGTCTGCTTGAGATTGACTGTTTGTGATGTCACGCTCACTTAGTCCACTTCTATATAAAGTCTATGGTTCTGCCTCTATGAGTCCTTCTTACACATAGTTACACACTCACACGTTTGATGAGTTGCGTGAAACCAGGTTTAAAACAGTTTCATGTGTGAACAGGAAGTGCCGCTCTCACTCCTGATTAAACCACAGCAGGTAGATCTGAGGCTCTATAAATGAACCAGATGAGCCAGAGCCAGTGTTCCATAGAATTTATTTTCATGGGAAATTTTCAAAAGGAAATGTTGAACCTGGCCATTTTATAACTGACAATATTATGATACTGAATCCAGACGAGGCTCAGAATAAAACATGTTTACCATGTTCCCTGCCCCTCTCTCCATCCATTATAAATGAATGGCATCGTTCATTGGCTCCACATACTGTTGCCTGACAGATTCAGTCTGGTCTCCTCACGCCTCGTCTCGAGCCAGAACCAAACATCTTTGTCCAATCAGATTTGTTCATTTTAGTGACAAGTGAAACGAAGGAGCTGATTGGTCATTTACATCATTTACAAACACATTTCTGTCACCTCAGATGAACTAAGTTTAGTGCTTTGCTCACTGACTTTGCAGAAAACTCCAGTGTCTTTCATTCCCCTGTGATATTATTTTTTTTCAGCGTTTCAAGCACCATATTTGTTTTGATACGGATGGGCCATGCTTGTCTCTGATTGGCTAATCCACCTGTTAGTCACGCCCATCTGAAGATTCACCAGTGACCAGACTCACATCTTCATAAAGTCTTGTAAATGCAAGATAAATAGAGCATTTGCGGCTCAGTTGGTAGAGCGTTTGCCCGCTGACTCATAGGTTGGCGGTGCAATTCCAGCTCCCACAGATGAATGCTGTCATTGTGTCCTTGGGCAAGACACTTAACCCACCTCGCCCTCAGTGTCTGTGCACACTGGTGTATGAATGTGTGAATGGATGAGTGGTTCCTTGTTGCAAAGCGCTTCGAGCCTTGAAGGTGGAAAAGCGCTGTATAAAAATGGACCGTTTACCATAATATGAAACATTTTAGACAAGGCGATATCATCATGAAGACGAGCAGGTACCAAACCACCACTCGAAAAATTGCATAATGCCTCTTTAAACAGCTCTGGACCAGAGCCAGGTCTAGACATTTGTAACCTATTATCTTGGCAAGCGTTTGATTGGACACAGGCAGCTCAGACAATATCAAAGACAGGACATAAAGCATCGGTGAGGAGGACGGAGGATGGAGCGAAACCAATCTTCTCCTTCCTCTTAACTGTTCCAGAAAATGGGAATCTGCCACTTGCCAAAAACAAAATGTCCGCTCGCGTTGGCCCGGGAGGGAGGCATTGTTTGGACCGAGTTGTGCTAAAAATCCGCTTGGACCACAGAAATATGGGCGCGAGCAGGCGGCGTGGCTTTGGGACAAGAAAAGTTAATTTACAAAGTTTTCCAGCGAACACAAAGCGAGATGTTATCAGGTCTGTGGACGGACAGTAATGGAAAAACGGTTTGGAGATATGCAGCCTCGGACCTCCACGAGGGCCGTAAACACAAGATAAAGATTTTAAAGGGGCTGTTGTTTATTTTATGATCATTTTCGAGGTCGGTTTGTGTTTGGACCATAGATGTACTTTTATTGTTGACACGTCATGGGCCAACGGCTCCCAGGAAACAAAGGCAATTTTCTATTTGACTTTTGTGAATGTGAGATATAGTTGGACAAAAGGTCAAAGCGAATGAAGGCAGTAATAACCCATTTACTGAAAATATGTTGTAATCCCATTTTAAAATCTCCCCCTGCAGCAAATTATGCTAATGGCTCGGTCGATGGTTTTTGGTTTTTGGTTTAGTAAACCAGGTCTAAAGAAACAAAAGTCTAGAAACTTTTATGTATATGTATATTTATATTTATACCAGAGTTTCGGAAGGCTTAGTAGTTTTAGTAGTTGAAGTAGTAGTAGTAGTAGTAGTAGTAATAGTAGTAGTAGTAGTTTTTCATGTTGAAGGACAGAACAAAAAAAGGCTTATCCACTTTAGGTCACCTCTTTGTTTGTTTTGCCTTATTTATTTATTGATTCAGAGAACCAGTTGGATGGTAATTTCACAATTATGCCAGATGCCCTGCTGGTCGCAACCAGCCATATTACTGTAAGTGGAGATATGTGTGTGCAGAGGTTCAAACGGACATCCATCTGGTTGATGGGAGTTCTTCAATAAAATCTTATCTTTCACAAATATAAAATTATACAATCCAAAAAAATAATGTCTTTAATGACGTCCTTGTCTGTTTTAAAAATGAACCATGAGGCTGGAATAAAGATGAACTCAAGTGAAATGTAGACATTTTCTAAAGAGGAAATGTTCAGACTCTTGTCTCGTGTCCAGAAGTCGCCCACACAGCCTCTTTTGTCCTTCACATTTCAGTCCCTGTCTCGTGTTGCATTTAGTTAGAGAATGTCTCACTTTTTCATTCATGTTAATTATACAAAGAGTCACATTTACAAAGAGGTTCACACTTGTGTGCTGATGTTCTGGGTTGTTATATACTGGCACTTATTCATGGGGTTCAGGCAAAGGATTCCTGAAAAATTTGAAGGAGGTCCTCTGCTGTCATGGTAATAACTTTAAATATTAGATCTGTTTAATGGAGAATGGTCATCACAAAATCCTTCAAATCAGAAAGAATCTTAAACACGAGCTGATCTTAAAGGGACACTATTCCAATTTCTCTTTTTCTTGTTGAGGTAAAAACTGAAAGTCATACAGTGATGTGGTTTTTATAAATGCTCGTAAACCTCCAGAGTCCCTCCTCGTCCCTCCACATTCACTGGCCCCTTTTTTTCTACAGTATGAGGTAATCATCCCACACCTGTGTTGGTCTTTGTGTAAACACTTTAGTCCATGTCAGCCTGATGTTAAATATACACACTGAACTGTGGGGGTCCAGTACCTCTCCGTCTTTGGACTCCAGGCGCAGCTCGTTCCTGCAGATGGCCTGGATGTCTCCAGCCTCAGCCAGGATCTGGATGCCTTTAGGGGCCTCCATCAGCAGAGAGCGGGTGGGGGACTCCAGCCTATAATACAAGGTAAGAAAGAGGTGTTCAGGACCATGGACAGCCACCTGTACTATACTCAGTACTCATTACAAACATAACAGAGGCCATCACCCTTTTTTACATGTAGTTATGTTGCTTTGATACAATAAAAATAACTGTCTAAAGAAGGGTTTTGAAATATTTTCAGTCACAAGATTTGAGCATTCACTCTTCAGGACCTTGGACAGAGCCCAAACACATGTGTTATGGTAGAAACAACATGGAGTTTGAACCTTCACTCTACAAATATGTTTACATTGATAACCTTGTGTCAATTCTCTCTTATTCACCTTTGCACTGGGTTTTATATTTGATTCATATATGTGCCTTAAAGTGGAACTAAACAGTAAACCAACTGTTTGCTACTGCACTCTGTATGTGGTGTTTTCATACTATTTTGTATGGTCCCTGGTCCTTTTTGGCCATTTTAGTGCAACTAGGTATATTTACAGCTTTCTGTTCAAAAACAGTGAAAAATCGAGTGTGTGCTGCCTCCAGAGGTCATGACAAATTCAAGTACTATGTGACATCACACATGACTGCCCTGATGACAGCCAGGTGTCCTTGTTTTCATGGAAATAATACTGGCACGTTCCAAAGTATGGCATTAAACACGTATAATCATGGGTGTTCATGCTCAAAAATTGGAAACAAGATGGTGGCTGACCTTCCACCAGTTTCATAGTGTACCTTTAATTAAACTGTCAAGACGAAGGACTTTCTGTACTGAATGTTTAAAAATAGACAGATGCAGTAAAGTTTATCAGCACAAGTACGAACACAGTGAACACATTATAGTGTTGAGTTTTTACAAGAACAGACATGACTCTATTGTAGCGATTATTAAAACATAAGAATAAGATTATTCTCAACAAGAGCTGCCCCTGGTAGAGCTGAGGAGGAGATGGAACACCACAACATCTCTGTGTTCTACTGGAAACAAAAGACTGAAAGAATCTCATTTGAACAGGAAAACAAAATGGGACTAATGTGTTTTTGATGATCCAACTCAGTCCTTTTCACAAGAAGAAGAAGAAGAATGAAGAAAATGATTTGTTTTAACACAATTAAATGACATTGTAAAAGCAAGTGACATTTGGAGTCCACACAATCTACACAAGATGCATTCACACTTCAGGACCTTGGACAGTTCCCAAACACTCATAAAATACATGGATTACGGTCAGTTCTCATCAGAGCCATATTGGTTTGATACAGTTAAAATGAAACTGTATAAGAAAATAAGGAAGTGACATTTGGAGTCAACACAAAGTACACGAGATGCATTCACACTTCAGGACCTTGGACAGCGCCAAAGACTCATAAAGCACATGGATCACAGTCAGTTCTCATCAGACCCATATTGGATTGATGCAGTTAAAATTAAATTAATTAAAAAGAAGACATGTTCAGTTAGATTAAAGGAAAGCAAGATTTCAGTCTTCACTCTTCTTATACTATATCTATATCTATATCTATATCTATATCTATATCTATATCTATATTTCTATATCTGTCTATGTATCTATCTATATCTATATCTATATTGATTCTGAGCTGCCACTGTGAATCAGCAACAGTAGTTTGACAGGTTTTTACGCCGGATGCCCTGCCTTTTGCATCCAGCCATATTATATGATGATATGAGAGGAGTAGATACAATGGGCAAAGTGTATAAAGGTAGAAAAAAAACAGTGTGAGGTTCAAACTGACAGCCTTGTGGTTGGTGGGAATAAGCAGTTAACCCACTATGCCACGGCCACTTAAATCTCACCCAAAACATAAACTGCTTTTTATTCAGTATTATAGCTATTTTCTTAACAGAGAATTTAAAGATTTCTCATTGGTATCTGATATAAAATAAAACGCGAAAAGACCTGAGGCTGCTCTGTGTGAAAAACTGAAAACAGACCCCCGTACCTCTCTATAAAAGACCATATATTTACAATCAAATCATGTGTTTTGGCTGTGGTGCCCCCCGCTGGCTGGTTTGGGACGCCCTGCTGTTCTGTCCCCTCTCCATAATATCCTCCTTGAGAGAGGAGAACTGTAATATCCAAACAGTGGCTCTTTCATGTCCCATTTCCCCAGAAAGACCCTCTGCTGCCTCAGCCCACCACATGTTTCCATCTCAGGAGAATCTCCGGCTCCGGCTTCACACTTCTCCTGGTTTGGGGAGGTTCATGTTTTGCCTGAAATATTCCACAGTACGGCATTAAATCTATCTGTCTTGCATTTATCCCATTAAGGGTGTTTTTGTTGCTAAAAAAATACCTTGGTAAACATCCATTCCTACAGGAAGACTGATCACCTCTCCACGGATATGACCTGGCCTGGTGGCGTTGCTGCTTTGTCATGACAATAGTTCAGTTTAATGCCATACTGTGGAACATTCCAGACAAGGCAATGATAATGACGCAGGCGCAGGAGTAGGTGGCGCTAGAGAGATGTCCACACTGTGATACTGACAAGGCATCGATTCTCAGGCAAAAATATTGATACTTAAAAGGCGAGATGCTGCAGGTGAAGAGGAAAAAATCTGAAATTTGAAACTTCTGCTGTGGTTCACTCACATTAATGTAAGAAACAAAAGTATTACACGTTTTCCTCATGTGATGTTTTCAGATACAAAAAAAAAAAAAAAAAAAATGGACAAAACTGAACATTTTTGGGACTTTCAAAAGAAAAAAACTTGAAAAGAACCAGGTTTAAATGTTTTGCTTCATGTTGTTTCACATTAGATCCTAAAAGTTAAACAGAGGGGATTTTGGTTCTTATTTTGTTTTTGAGTAAACTTAATCTCACTGAGAAATTGCCTTAAAAAAAAAAAAAAAAAGGAAAGGAAAGAAAAGAAAAGAAAAAAAAAATCACCTAATTTTTGGAATTAGATTTAAAATTTTAAGATTAAAAAAAAAAAAAAAAAAAATTCTGTTTGTTTGGTCAAAATCTTAAGTCCGAGACTGTAAAGTTTGGTGTGTAGGTGCTGCTTTAAGGGCTGATAAGTTACACTGTCCCTTAGAACTCTATGGAGACAGGTTGATGACATTAATATTTAAATATCTTTCTGTGCAGAGTGGAACATTTTGTGTTTTCCACCTAAAAGCTTGTCGCTAAGAGACGAAACCGACCAAAAAATAGGTGTTTTCCTGTGTTTTGTCCCCTTTAAACGTGTCTTTCTTTTATTAACAGCATATCCATCCATTTTAATTCAAAACACATGGGTTTTAGTATCAGATCAGTCACACAATATTAAGCCTAGTATTACTTCGTATCAGATCAAAACAATAATTGGTCAATAAGCACTGGTTTTGCCTGTGTGGTGGCAGACCCTCGAGCAGAAAAGTTCCACACTGCAGCTTTAAACACGTACGTTGCCACAGACCTTCACAGACTGTCGCTCATGTTCAGCGCAGCATGTGTTCATTTCGTTCATTTCACTTTCATTTTTGACTTCTGATGATCCAGCTCACATCTCGCTCTGTGCTCTGACTCACTTCCTGTTTGACGTTAGCTGAGGTCAGACGTAGCGCTAACAAACTGACAGCTCCATTAGCTGCTGGCAAGGCTAACTTTTCCCCTGGATTCGGAGTTGAACCCTCGCGCGGCCTTTACGTGCTCCGACGCTCCTCTGACATAATTGCCCGTTTGGAGTGGGTTTCGTCTCTAACGGCCGCCTGTCACTGAAGCAAATGGCGTGAGAAGGAAGGGAAGGAACAACGCGGTGTATTCAGATGTATTTACGATGAGTGTCGCCACCTTTGTGTCGATAAAGTTCATTCAAATCGGAACCCAATCTCTGTGTTGCATTGTGGGACGTGTTTCTATTTGCGTCTGTAGCCTATATGGAAAAT
Source organism: Periophthalmodon schlosseri (assembly GCA_000787095.1). NCBI lineage: Eukaryota > Metazoa > Chordata > Actinopteri > Gobiiformes > Gobiidae > Periophthalmodon > Periophthalmodon schlosseri. The sequence goes on from KN476044.1 coordinate 18,237, forward strand.
AAATAACAGGGACAACACAAACAGATGTATATTTATGTCAACCTAAAGAAATGGCACCAGAGTGTGTGTAAATATATGACGCTTTGTCAGTAACACTTAGATATTATGAAGCTTCCATTTGGCAGATCACTGTCGCTAAAGGCTAAGCTAGAACCTGCAGCCAACAACAGCAGGTTGATAAACACAACTAAATACTCACTGTGTTGTCACAATACTGAAATCTCATATTCAATTTGAAACTGAGGAAAAAGCTGCAAACCCATTCAAGACTTCGATACAAAATAATAATAAAAACACAATATTTTTATGCAGTAGAATTATATCTATCTACACACCTACCTCACTACATCTCACTGCCCCTTAAAGTAACCCTGTGGAACATTTTTGGAAGTGGCCTGTCACCTGCATGATTCCATAAAAACAGAAAATTAAAACCACACTTCCAACGATTTAAGCCATAATGTGGAAGATCATAGCCAGGAACAAGATCTCCATGGAAACAAGCAGATGAAGGTCCTCCTCCAAAAAAACCAAACAAATAAACAAAAACACCCACAACAAAAATTTTAAAAATACATTCTTTTAATTTAGTCTATTTTTCCGCTGAAAAGTTACACAGTGGGGCTTTAAAAATGTGCAAGGAGGAAGGAGATGGACTGTAGCCATTTTAAAATATACGTTTCCCTGATTTCACTTCAGTGTTTTGACAAAAGTATATGTATATTACTTTTATTTATGACCTTTATAATAAAAATACTTCCAAAAATGTTTTTCTGTAATTCTTTCCAAGGCATCTCCATGGTGTTTTACAGAATATAACAGAAGGAGTCATTTCTGCAGTAAACGTTTACAGAGCTCAGACCTGAAGGACAAAACCGAGGCGTCATTTTGCTGCTGGGAATCTATAAAAGTCTGAAAATCATAAAAATGAAATAAACATCACAGACTCAGGATGATTCTCCCAAAGCTCCAAACGCGTCAGAGCTGTCGGCGCAAACATCACAGTAAAACACACCTCCAGCTCACATGACATCATTTTGAATAAAATCTCATATCTCTCACCTCAGAAGTTTGTGCTTCACTCAATGATTCTGCAGAAAGCCAGTCCCCTGTGATATTTTTTTTCCCTCATGAGCGGCCATATTTGTTTTGATTCGGATGGACCATGTCTGTCCCTGATAATCCGCCTGTCAATCACACCCATCTGACCTCGGGACATTCACTGTTGACCAAACTCACATCTTCGTAAAGTTTTACAGAAGTGTGTGTTCTGTATCCAAGGCAACAGGGTTTTAAAAAATATGTCCGGGAATTTATAGCTGTGCTTCAGACGACATCGCCGCATTCTATAGGCCAATAATATTTAAGAGAGATGAGGGCAGATAAAATGAATATTG
>KN476045.1:5599-20721 GCA_000787095.1 Periophthalmodon schlosseri
AACTGTTGAGATATTAAAAGAAGAGATGTCAACACTCTCTTAAAACCCACAGTACAACCTTATTTAAATGCATTACTTTTTTGTTTTGAGTTTTACGGCTCCTGCTGGAGGTATGTTAGGTGAGTTTTTTGATTTCTCAAACTGGTAAAACAATAGTCTGAGCTATTGTCTGAAAGCAACAAGGAGACAAACTGACAAAAAGTCCAAATTTAGATATGCAACTCATGGCCTGTGATAAGCAACTTTGATCATCTGTAAAGAAAATGCAAGAACTTTTGTTAATTGCTACATGATTAAGCATGATTTTCTTTTTCAATTAATCTGTATGACTGAACATAATGAGTTGAATTCATTATGTTCAGTCATGTTTTTTTGTTTTTGTTTTTTTTTTTTTAACAGTTTGGTGTGTAACTTATTCAGATGCCGCTGCTTCTTTCACATTAATTTGGTATATATATATAAATATAAATTTAGATATATTTTCCTAAACTGGCTTTGTCACTGTCCTCCACCTCCACATCTTCAGTATATAAGTAAAGACATCTCAACCAACGGATATATTATTATTACTTTTACATGAACGTATGCAGTAACTTCCTCTTCAGTCACTTCATTCACTCTTTCATAAAGCCCTGGTGCCAATCTACCACCTTTGTTGTTCCCTGGCTTTCTGTTTTCCTCTCTGCTCCTGTCGAAAAAGGCAAATGAATTCCCTGCTACCTTGTGTGTAAATGTAAATGTGGACACATCCAAAGGTCAGTGATTACATCAGTGTCTGTTGGGATCTGGGTCCCTGTCTATTCCTCCACTCTCCTCCTGTGTGTGTTTGTGTTTATGTGTGTATGTGTGTGTGCGTGCATGTGTGTGTCTATGTGTGTGTTTGCATGCATTTGTGTATGTGTGTAACTTGCTCTAGTGCAGTGCGGTATTTCCATCTTTGCCTCATTTGAATATGTTTTTAATTATCTGCCCACAACAGTCTACAGACACACACGGCTGGAGAAACTCTAATTTGTGCTCTATAGAAGAGACATGCATTATTGTCGGCATGCCTGCGAAATTCAAATTAATTCCAGGGGACATCATTTGGTAGCATTCCCTTTCTTCACCGCCTCAGGCAAATCCTATCCCCAACGCAAAAAAGAAAAAAGAAAAAAACCCAAAACTTTGAGATATCAGTCTTCACTGTTGGGAAGTCTGAGCCAGACACTTGAAGCAATTGTTTTATTTGCCTCTACTGCGTTCTCACTGCATTTTAGCAAACAACTGAGGGCAAAACCCATCCTTGACTTTCAGTAAACAATAATCATTTAATAAGAGTAGGTATGACAATAGTGCTGTAGTTTGTCAAAGTGGCAGCATCCTTCACTGGCTCTTTGAAAACCCATTGGAGCAGTGGGTTGCCAAAGGACAACACCTGGGGACTCTTCTCCAGTTCCTGATCCTAGATCTTAGTGTGGAGAACCCAGTTATTGTGCACATGTGAGGCTAATGCGACAGACTGAGTGACAGTGTGTAAAAATGTTAATGTGATGTTGGTGGAGGACTAAGACACTTTGGTGGAGAATGGCAGCCAGCACTGCTTTAGTCTGCTCCAGTGCTGGTTGGAGTCTTTTTCTCTGTCTCAACAAAAACACTACACCACAAGATGTTTTTTTTTTTCCTTTGCTGGTTCTTAACTTTGTCTTTCGTCTCCCTTGTGTTCATCTATGGCATTATTTTTTCAGAGTTCTGTACTTCCTGTCAGACGCTGCAGCCTTGCGACTACCATCATAGTGACATATTGGTGTGAGGAGATGTTCCCAGCTCACCAGGAAGCTGAGCCTGACAGTGTGACTATCCTCTACCGTGAGTGAGATGTACAGAGAGAGTCTGGGATTTGAGAAGAAGATTGTGAAGAGAAGTGAAGGCAAGACAAAACCAGGCCGCAAGAAAAGTAGAAGGTACATCGAGTTTGATCAGAGTAAAGTATTGCGGGAATATAAATGTCATCCAGGTGCCAAACTTGTAAGCCTGTGACACAAAATCAATGAACCAAAAATCCACATCTAGGCTACCCTAGCATGGGGATCAAATTAAAGACACAAGCTAGTCTTAGACAAAACCAATAAATTATATCTCCTGGTAATTAGTTGCTCTAACTCTGTGTGGTCTTTAAGAAAATTCAAATTCAAATTATTGGTTCTGCAAAACATATACTCTCAAATCTACAGCTGCAATACTGTTGTTGTTACTGTTTCTTCAAATCTAACACCACATTTCATTCTTCTACTACAAATTAAAAAGACATCCAGTATTTATCTAGTTCTCTGCTCGTAGCTGCTTGACAAGACTAGTAAATAGCCAATGTTGCATTACATTTTAAAACACCCATGATCCCCCTTTCACACGCTCATAGCCGCTCACACAGTTTTATGCACTAGCCTGGTTTATTGCAGCAGAGGGCACAGATTACTGTCCTCATTTTCATGGCACCATATGAGCACTATTTTGTACTCACGATTGAACATTTGGTCTTGTTAACTTTTTTAACCCACTTAAAATGAGACAGAATTTAATTACATTTTGCTCTGTTACTTCACACAGCACCTGCCCTTGCTGCAGCTGATAAGGTGGAGCTGTGCATGCATATGGTTCTAATCAGACCTAATCATTTGTAACAGAATTTAACATTACTTACTTAATGCTAGCCCTATGCAAATATAGCAAAATTAACATTGTTGGATGTTATCAAGCCAGACAGAACCTATAGACTTTCAGATCAATGTTTTCCCATCTATTTGAGCAAAATGTGTCTTGCTCCAGTACAGATGAGCAGCTCTCAGGTCAAAATACACCAGCTGTGAACTATTTATCATCTGATTATAAAGCTTTTTATTGTCTGATAATCAGGAAGTGCACTGCTACTATGCTAGTTGTTGTTAGCATTATCATGATGACGAAATTCCACTTTGGCCTCTAAATGTTGTGAGAAGTGCTCATAAACTCATTGCGATGTATAATTAGAGTGTATAAGGTAAGTGAGGAATAGCTTTGGACCAACGCCAAATTGTTTTTTAAGACAATAAAAATTGGTCTTTAATTTTACACAACAACAGCAAAAGACTGTGCAGGTGAAGAGCCTTCTCACTAATTCTGAATGAGACCGTCTCATAGCCCCAGCAGATACATCTTCAGAGGGTGCAGGAGAGCGAGGACAGAGAAGACAAGACAGTGCAGAAAAGCAGAGCCCTTCATTAGTCCTATAATTATTGTGAGGAAATGTGATAGAGCCAGAAAAGAAGAGGCAGAAGAACAGAAACCTGCAAGTACCACCACAATACAGCTACAGTGCAACAATGGAGTGCCATTACAGCCTCATGTTGTCTATTTTTGCACAAATTAATCTTGCTGTGTTCACCCATCATCAACTCAGCCACGGGGGATTACTCTTCATGCCAGTTATAAATTTAAATATTTATTCAGAAAGAGAATCCAGCATTAACTATAACATTGATTTATTATACTAGTCACTATAGATTTGCAGTGGAAACCGTGTAACTTCTCAAGCCAAGGAGTTTAAATGAACACTAGCAGTTTGGTGATTGGTTTTAAGCCTGACCACTACACATTTTGATTTTTTTTTTTCACACTGGTTGATATTGCAGTATTGTTACAGGTTAAATGGCTAAAATCTCTTTTGTTTTGTTTTTTGCTTGAAAGAAAAAATAAAAAAAATGTAAAACAGTCATTACTACAACATGTCTTTTCTCTTGTCTGTCTTGTATTTTTAAATCCAGAGAACAATAACAGAATATTGTGTTGTTAATTCTTGCTTTGCCTGTTAAGGAGACAAATCTGTCCAAGCAGTCCACTTTAGCCAAATGAAAATTATCTTGGTTCCTTCTGAGCAAAGAGAGGCAAACTGAAGCAAGCTCTGAGTATTGGGTGTCAACTACAAGTAGACGTGTGTGGGAGGGAGCTGCAGTCCAAGGCCCCACAAACCTGTCCATCAAAGTTTCCGCATTTAGAGCAGAGGCAGGTATAGGCAGCCCAGCCGCAAAGATGGCGAAAGTTAAGCACTGTCGAGAGAGTGATAATCCCCCCTCTATTCATTCATTCATTCATTCCAACCTTCAAGAAATGTTGTGCAGACCTTGCTGATTTTTGTAAATTTTTATGTTTTTAACGCACGTTCGCTAAAAAAAAAAAAAAATAGCCAACCAAGACTTAAATAGCCTGTGATGAGGTACATACTAGAACGTGATGTAAATAATTAAACTTTCAATCAAATTCATCAGCAGAAAATAAGTAAAAAGCTGTTGTCCCACTTATTTGAAGACTGCAACCACATCCCATTGTGCCTATTGTTGAGGCATTTCTGTGTGATATAAAAACACTGTGTACTTTTTAAAAAAAATTTTTTTATTAATGTTTACTAGTCATAACCGACTCAGCTCTATTGAACTTGTCTTGATGATGTTGGATAAGGTAATTACATAGCCAACATACTACAGAACACATTCACTCACTATCGTCAAGCCTGTCAGTTTTACCTGTATTACAATTCAAAGAAAACAATGACCAATTATGGTTTCCGACAAAAGTCTTCTAATGCGCCTTGCTGAAGAAAGCCTGCATGTACACCTGATATTAGCCATGACGGTTAATGGATTTTAAAGTGCTGAGTGGGCTGTGCAGAGCTCGGAGGTTAAGCTTCTCATTGGCCTGGTCTTGTTAAGTTGGAGCTGTAAATTATTGAGAGATGTTGTGGGCTAAAGTGTGAAGTCTAAGCGCGTGGTCAGCAGGTGTGGTGGAGTGTGATCAGGACTCGGTAGAGACAGACTGGAAGAGCCTCAGTGCTATTCCATTAGAAAGGATCGACTTGCTTATTGTGCTAACTTTATACTGTTGTTAGCCGGAGATACTGTAATAGTAGCAGCAAGTGGTAGACAATCAAGTACACATCAAGTGCACATCTGAGACAGTAATTTGAAATTGTTTACTTACTTTAAAGGTGCACTATGACTTTTTGGTTGCGTACCTGCTTTTCCCCCATGGAAACGCTATTGTGCTATTTGTGTGGAATGTTCCAAAGTATCTATCTCCATGGAGACAAGCAAATGGCGCCACTAGGCCAAGTTACAGGTTAGATCTTTGGAGAGGTAACCATGCTCAATAATGCATGTTTTGAATGTGTCCTTTGAGAAATAAAAACACCTATATAAATCATAGACTGTATACATAAATGGACATAGCTAATCTGCTAGCCGCCGCGTTCTAAATAGGAAGTGATCATGGGCGCGCTTCTGGCTCTGGCTCCGGTTCACTTCACGTTGAAAAATTGTCACCCCTCTCTTTGTAACTGCTGCATTAAGCCTCGTCATTTTGGTTTTAAAATGTTCGTATTAACCCGCTCTACATGATGCTGGTATTTTTATTCCGCTATTATGTCCGTAAATCAAGATATGAACATTAATAACAGACGAATCAGGTGCCTTATTTCCCCGAGGTTGCTCCCGCTAGCGTTAGCAACAGGTTTGACTGACAGTGTTGCTATGCGCCACACTCGGAATTCCAAATGTGGAACTCGGCTCCAAATTCACCCCTATAACTGCTAGTCTCGATGAGCTTTATTTGACTGGAGACAAACGCTATGGGTGACGTCAAACTCCCTTAGTCTACTTCTTTATACACAAACGCTATGGTGACGTCAAACTCCCTTAGTCTACTTCTTTATACAGTCAGGCAAAGCAATAACATCTCCATGGAGGCAAGCGACAGACCCTCTACCAGAAAAGTTACATAAGAATACTTTAAGAATACTTTATGATGATTAATCCACTATTTTTCTTGATCTAAAACAACACTTTTGACTGTTGTACAGCATATGCGGTTACCTACAGTACATCCTTTGCATCGGTAAACCACATCAAAAGCGGCGCCTCATAATTTGATGTTCTTTCAAGTTCCTGCGCCAAACTTTATCCCCTTGATGTCTGGAGAGCTGAAGCACATCGCCCAGCCTCATATCAAAATGGGAAAATAGTTTAGAGAAATATCCCTGTTCCTGTGCGTTCATCTAAGTGATATCAACTTTACATTTGTCTCCATCAAACTTAAGTCGTTACCATACAGCAAGCTTGTTTTAGCGACTGAGTTTGTGTCATTACAGTTGAACAGTGACGCTACATTAGAGCTCTCCAGGCTTTTTCTCTTTTCTCGTCATTAATGTCATGAAGCCAATTGATATGCTCGCACGGCTAATCCTCCCGACCCTGCTCGCCTCTACGGAGAATTCTGAGGAAAAACAAATTAAAACTTGGACCAACTGAAAGTTCAGAGGAAAATGGGGTAATAATACTCAAACACTGTACTGTCTCATCACTGCTAGTTTATCTTTGCACTGTTAGAAGACATGTTGGATCATTTGTAACAATTTCTTTTTTTTTTTTTTTTTGTCATTTATCTTTATTTATACAGGGACAGCCCAATGAGAGTACCAAATTCTCTTTTTTATGTGCGGCATGTTAAAGTACTAAAAAATACAAACAAAAACAAACAAAACAAATAACTACATAGATCCATTTAAAACATTAAAAACAGGTGCAGGTGTGATTATAAATGTATAAATGTCACCAGATTATTAAAGTGCATTTGTGGTTCCAATGTATCCAGTTTTGCATGTCCTTAAAATGTATTCCATTCTTGAGAAGCAAAATAATCAAAAACGTTTTTCCCATTTCAGTTCTAGTGCAGCCAGTTTTTCGATGTAGACAATCATGAGATCTTATATTAAAAGTTCCTGTATCAAAGTTCAACAAGCAAGTGAGGCAGTCTTTCAAGTAGTCCCTTATAAACACATTTTATAGACTGTTGTTCCCTTCTGGCAGATAGTGATGGCCAGCCTACTTTTTCATAGAGTGTACAGTGATGGGTTTTAAATTCATCACCTGTTATGAAACCAGGGGCTGAGTGAAAGAGTGAATCTAAAGATTTCAAAGTAGAAGCTGACGTCTGCATGTAGATTATATCTCCATAATCTAGTACAGAAAGAAAGGTTGCTTGAACAATTTATTTTCTGTAATTCATTGGGATACAAGATTTGTTTTTATAATAAAATGATCATTTTGATTTGATAACTGTTACATCATTCCAAGATATGTATTTTATAGGATAACTTTTTGTCAAGCCAAAACCCAAAATATTTAAAGGTGGCGACTCTTTCAATCAATGTACCATTTAGTGTATAAAGATTTGTAGCTTGCATTTTTTTTTTTTTTTTTTCTTTTTGAGGGAATCTTGGATTTCATTAAAATCTTGCTGCAGTTTTAAAATTGCCTGCATACAAAACAGCATAATCTGCATATAAATAGAGGCTTTCTCACCAATGGAATTAATACATACAGTAAAATGTAGCGGCCCCAAAGTTGAGGCTTGGGGCACTCTTTGCTTAAACTTAAAAATATGATTTAAACCATTGGCTACTACTGCCTGGGTTCTGTTTGAAAGATACTTTTGCAACCAGTTACATGTAGCATTGTCAAATAGTTTCAGGTGGATTTTACGATCTACTGAATTAAAAGCTTTAGAACCTGAGCAAAATCCTTGCCCATATTTGAGATTCAAGCAATTCAGAGAATATCTTGTTTACACAATCAGGCATCAGTGAAATGGATTAATTTCGGATCATTTCACTCAAGTTTGCAGATTCAGTCTCAGTTAGCGAACATGGAAAACATAAGGGAGTCTGTGTAGTTTTTAAGCTAATAGTTCAGTGCTCAAATAGCTGTAACTATCTGCCTGCTGAATACTGATTTATCTTGTTAAAAGAGTCTGCACCTCCAGATCTCTGTATTATTCTTCCCTCTGTCCTTTTGCTCTTGACCTTCACCCATCTGTTCTTCTCTCTTCTTTCCTCACTATCTGTTCTTCATCTTATCTTGTCCTTGTCAGAGTGTACATTCCATGACCCCCATTTTCACCAACTTCACATAATGCTCACAACACCGTCCCCATCCCGACCCACTTTATCTCTGCCATTTTTGCAATGTTTTTCTTATCTTTCTACCTGGGTTCTAAGCTTCATCGCATTCACTTTTTGTTTGCAGAGCTGGAGGCACAGTGAGAGAGTGAAAGGGAGAGAGTATCATTTGAGGATCACTGCAATCCCGTCGGCGATATCCCCCATTGACTGTGGATGGACAGAGAGTGTAGGGACAGAAAGACAAACAGCAGCGCAAAGATTTGGAGATGTGAGAAGCCTTCAGAGGGAAAGGAGCTGATAATCTCTCCTCCTTGTACAGTATATCCTCCTCAGTCAATAAGCTCTCTCCTTCTCTCTCTCTTCCCTCTTCTTGTCTGCCCCGCTCCCATCACGGTGCTTTTTACCCATTATTTGGTATTCCAGGCACGGACGATTCAGCAGGTGGAGCAATAGTTTTGCTGCTGCCACCCTGAGCCCCTCTCTCCGCAGACAGTCATCGATTTCCTATTGATGTGCCGGCATGGGGGAGAAGGGCGGTGGGGTGGGGGGAGGAGGTAGTAGAATAGCGCAGGTGTGGGACGAACACCCAAGATCCCTGATGGCTCATGTCAACACACACACAAAGGGAGCGAGCCGCAATCCCAAATCGGCTGTCCAAGTGAACAGCAGCATGCATGACAAGTAAGGGGACATCGGGTATTACAATATGAAAATGTTGCTTTTGTGCATGAATATTTAAGGAAAGACAAATTGACAAACATCAAAATGCAAAATGAATGGGATTTAAGAACTGCTCTCTGTAAACATGCAGTGTGAGTGTCACAGCAGATGCTATTATGAAGAAAAAGATAAGATAATCTAAATTTGTCCCACAATTATATCAGCAATTTAAGCCTGGTTGTATGACCCCATTGAAAATCATATGGAATATGACTTTGACAAATTTAGGGCTCTTGCCTCAGTCACAATACATTTTTTAGATAGATTTTTTTTCTTTCTAAGAACCATTCTTAGGATGACATCACTTGTGTTTTCTTAGAATGCACAATCCCTGGCTACAAACAATTACAATTACAATTATCAAATTATATACATATTCAGACCTTACTTCCTCATACATTATATTATATGATGACTGAATTTGACATGTTGCAATTCCAAAGTTGCTATAGTGGCTTGATGTGGTACACGAAGTAAGACTAAACTCAGAATCGGAACACCATACGATCTAGTCTAAACTCTGGTTTTCTAAATGTACTAACTGAAAAAATTGACATATGCCAATTAAATACTACAAACTTTTAACAATGCTTATGTGACTACTCTTAATTACAGATAATGTAATATAATTACAGGGCTTTATATGATGTTTTTTAGTACCGTTATCTTTTTGGTCTGGCTGGTTATGCTTGATTTTTTGTCTATACATTTTGAGTGAATGTAAGTTGTGACAGAGGTCTGCTCTTGTGTTAGTTGTACTACAAAGGCATTACAAGTGTATAATATTTAAGAGTGTGGTTTGGCAGATAGTTGAGCGAAGTCAGGAGTCAAGCTGTGTATGCAGTTACATAAGACCCGTTTGAGACAACAGCACAGGGAAGGCAATACCTTCACCCTCACCTGAGTTTGATAAAGAATACATGACTGTTCAGGGCTGTACTAGTCCATCCCAATATGAAAACGAAATACCTTTTCTTAAATAATTTAACAAGAAAGTAAAAAATATAGCACACACCAAACTCTCAACAAGTGACTAATGAAACTTTAAATAATCCATCTATGTTTTTTTTTGTTTTGTTTTTTAATATAAATGTAAGAATTCCATTCATCTTTGTGTGTATATAAGTAAAGTGTGTAGCTAAGTAGCCTTTTATGTAGCCTGCACAGCTGTTTCTCTTTTCAATAACACTGATTTATGAATGGCTGCTGATGCTAGAGTTTTGGTCATCATGGCATGTATGTTTTGTAATTAAGAATAAATCAACATTACTATTATTATCTGTATAGTATAGTATAGTATAGTATTTGTGCTGAAGTCCTCTGAGCTTTTATTTTTTAACTTCAATGCTAATTGCTGATAAGTAAACCTCATGTGCTATTGTGAAATCTCTGAGTTGTTCTTATAGATGGACTTCTGACTATCAGAGATAATTACATAGTACACAAACAATAAATAGATTTCTGTCAGTTTTGTGAATCATCCGTATCAGTCCTTTCAATCAAAGTGTAGTTTATGAAGTATTCCATCATCTTAATAATCTTCCTCATTTTAATCGAAGGTTTAAGTGACACAGAATTACTTGCACATGTTAGAGGAATGTGCAGGACTAGACCTGTTTACAGCTCACAGTTCCACCAGTGACAAGGCGTTTGGGAGGAAAAGGGCTGTCTGATTTCTTTAAGCTTCCTGCTAGTTATTTGTCAAAATCACTTCCAGAAATAATTTATCACTGGCTTAGAAGTGTCATTTTTATTGTTGCTATAAATGTATTTCCTTAGGGGGATAACCTAAATACAACTTTTCCTAGCACAACATGCAGACCAACAAAATGCTATTATAAACTACCCCAAACAAGAGGAAATTGTAAAATTGTCATACTCATTACCATCCCAATACTTAAAGGTGTCATTTTAAACAGTTTGCAGTGGTCCAAAGTTATTCCTCACTTATCTTACGTGGTATGAGCACGCTAGTTATTCACCGTGATGAGTTTATAGCCACTTTTCACAAGTCTTAGAGATGAGAGCCGAGTTCTGCCATTACGGTAAAACTAACAACAACTAGCATGCTAACCGTGCATTTCCTGATTATCTGACAACAAAACACTTCATAATTAGATGCCGACAGGACACAGCAGACATATTTTAACCTAAAGAACTGCTTATACCATATATCTGTAGTGAGGCAAAGCAAATTCTGCTCAAATACATGGGGAAAATTGGGTATACGCTTTGGTCCCTCTTTGGTCACTTCCAAAGAAAAATGCATTTTTGTTGAAACTTAATTCACACAAAGCACCACTCTGCTCACCTTAACAGCCTGTAACCTGTTCCACTGCGATGCCTCTCATTCACACCCATGTAATCGACCATCTTTAAAATCACACTTGAATTAAATCTGACCATTATATCTTGGCGTGTCCCAATTGAATTCATTAGTTTCACGTATCATTAAATGAAAAATAGCTGTGCTTTCAATCAGAAATGTTGCATCTTTTCTAGTTCTGTCATGGCACAACCTGAGTGGTCCTGTGTTTGGTTGGGTTCTGGAAATAGAGTGTTGCTCTTTGCCAACTGCTCCTGACAGGTTGAAGGATGGTAAAAAGGCACATTCTACATAGGGTTTGATATAAAAGGAGGATATAAAGAGGAGACCGGAGAGTACCAGGAATTTTTTTGGCAACGGTTGTGTTTGCATCTTGAAAATGGCGTATTACTCATACAATAACAACAACAACAAATACAGGGATTAAAAAGCTTCCTATACTTAAGCAGTTCTGATAAGTATGACGGCTATAAGGAAGTGTCCAGTGAATGGAGAAGTGAGGAGTTAATCCACGTGCCATCTTTTGCATGCATTAATGCAAAAGGAAATGTTGTAGAGAAACATGATGGTTCTGATAGTTATAATCATTCTGGAAGCTGCAATTAACAATGTAACGTAATGACACCATCACCTTTGAAATATTTATTACAGTAAATTCATTAAAATGCTGCCTGTATACATACAAAATGTACTGTTCTGTGTTGTAAATTCAAATTTGTAAAATCTTATGCTGTGTATGTAAGATGAACTGAAACCTGCTCTTAATTTTTCTTTCATATGTTATGTATGGTAAATAAATTAGAGTGAACTAACTGTGGGAGTTATAATTCAGTTTACTTCACATTTTCAACTAGGAGCCGACCATCAAGTGACAATGTGATTGGAATCTGTGTTATTTACACTATGAAGATTTTGTTCAATGCTCTCATTATGTGTTCATCTTATAAGAAAGTGGTCATTCCAGGCACTCAACGGCAACTCATGGTCCATACATTTTCATTCATTTATTTATTTTGAGCAAGTCAATGAACACAAGTAGAAAATAAATCTGCAATAATAATGTCCAATCCTATGAAGAATTAAAAAGATGGACTTCCAGCATTAGTGACACAGCACATTTGATTAGTGACCTCACAACTGTGGCACGAAGAAAAAAGTCCCATGATGAAATGTTAAGTTGTGATTACAAATGTCTGACAATATATCAGATAGAGTTTAGGTAAAATCCCTTGTGTAATTATGAAGTAGTTAGAATGGTTTGAGGATTAGTAATCACATTAATGAAGTCGATCATTATTAGTGTTGATAGATTTATAATTAAGGTTTACACAACTGCACTTTTGGCAGTAAATCATTGTGGCAATGACCTTATTCCAGTATGACCGAGTTCCTTGTCATTTACACTACTCTACATGCAAAAATACAGCATGCAATATTTTGCATGGAAACGTTTGTTCTTGCTCATATGTTCAGAAAATGGGCAGTGTAATGAGAAAGCTGCAGACCACTAGGTTTTATTTGGATATGTCCTGTCAAATTTAGAGACTGAAAATTTTGTATTAACACTTTCAGAGTAGATGTTTAGATCACTGTTTTATGGGTCAGTAAAACATTAGTGTAGCATTTTATTACTGTGGCAATAAACAAGCCAGCCTCCTTAAACTCCATACACCTTCACTAGAATCATTTGGAGAATTTCAGCCCTGGAACTGCCAATCTCTATTTAAACTAAAGGTAAACGGTAGCTGGTAACTTGAAAACTACCTCTATATGACATCACAAGGTGGAACAGAGCACTTTGAGCTTTGCCGATGTAGACAGACTAATAACGCAGGGTTACTTAAACATGTGAATGAAACAAAACACAACTCCAGGTATGTTTTTGAGGAGGTAACAGCATTATAACATGACTTCAAGCTCACAAGAGTCAATTTAGATCAATTCATGTATATTTCTGGTTTGAATATTTCTTTAGTCAATCGCCCCCCTACTGTGAAGTTTACCTATATTGATTCGTGCATATATGAGGTTTGAAGTTTTAAATTATAAATCAACAACACAAATCTAAAAATACATCAAGTATCTACCCTTGTTTGCATGCGGTCTAGCTGAGAAATAACCATTGTTAGCTATGCTTCCATTCACACCGCTCACCCAGAATTCACACGTCACATTTATGACAGCACAGGACATTTAGAGTCCATTTGCTCTGCGTGTGAAAAAAAAAGTTGGACTGAAAAACGGTGTCACTGCCGTTATTTATAGAGATATATTTTTTTTTTACTCCGAGAGAACAGGAGAAAAGGAAGAGAGGGAGGAGAGGAGGTAGGACGGAGGTAGGTATGTAACCACGCAGGTGTGTGTGACCTACAAAACTTGAATAATGGCTGCCTGTGTACGATAGCCTCCCATGTGTGAATACATCTAGTGCGTGCGTCATTCGGCACCGAGGTACTGTGCCGGTCAAAGATCCATGTTTTGCAGCAGCCTGAATACCTTTATATTGGTGACATTATAAAGCTGACATTTCATTGTGCTTTCCTGTGTTGTACAACCCCCTAGCAGATGTTAAGCTTTTGTGAGATTGGGCAGGCATCAAAGGACCTTTTATATCTTGAAGAGTGTAAAAATGTTTCAAGGAGGCTTACATAGAGGAAAATAAGCTTATGAGACAGGCTTCATTGGATAATGGGATTGAACTACAGTTTTTGGCCTGTTATTATTTTCCTTAAATGCAAATCATAAAGCGTGTATGCTTCCTGTCTGCGGTATTTTAAAACATTCCCTGCAATAATAATGCAATGAGATTAGCAAAGGTGCAAAAGAAACATGGGACAGTTCATAATAATTTGAATTGTCTCAAGGTTAATTCATGCAATTGCGAAAAAATCCAGCAAATATAAGAGAAAAACTTTCTTGAACTTTCGGCTATGGCAAGAATATTTTAGTAGGCGAATCAAAGATCTCAAACTGGGCGACAGTAGCTCAGTTGGTAGAGCGTTTGTCCACTGATCCAAAGGTTGGCGGTTTGAATCCTGCTCTCAACATAAAAATTGGTAGAGTGGTCAGATCCCCCGACCCACAGGTTGGCTGGGCGATTTCAGCTGTCACAGATGAATGCAGTTGTTGTGTGCTTGGGCAAGACACTTAACCCACCAGGCCCCCAGTGTCTGCTGGTGTGTGAATGGGTGAGTGGTTCCTTGATTTAAAGTGCTCCTTGAAGGTGGAAAAGCGCTATATAAAAAATGTGACCAAAGCCAAAACAAGTCATACATTCTTTGTGCTAATGCTAATGTTGGCAAGAATTGGCATCAAAATGACAAGTCCCAGCAGTGAATAGTTTGCGTGGAAGTTTAATGTGTACTGACTATTCCTGTTTAAATTCCTCAAACACATTCCAATGTAATTAATCACCAAAAAAGAACAGAACTGCTGTAAACATGGGCATTTCAGGAGTAACAGGCAAACTACAGTCAATCCCACTTTAGGCTCTCACCATGTTTACCAAAGTGTTTTGTTCAACCCCAAACTAATATTTTGAGCATTCAACTCCAAACCGTGCAAACGATTTCTGCAGCAGACAATGTGAAAATATCATGAATGTTAACTATGCAATGCAATTACATTTTATTCTGTAGCAAAGCTGGGAAAGTATGAATGAAATATCCTATTATGTAATGATCACTAACACACGCACACACAAAATTGGCTATTCCTTTAATTCAATATAACTCTGTCTGTTTCTTTAAAATAGAGCTTGTCTCGCAAGTCCACACTAATCAACATTTTATGCATTTATTTTTCCGGGGATATAACTAGTTCAGAAATGGCCTGAGGAAACACTCAGAATCGGCTAACGTGACACAGATACAGTTAAGCATATGCATTCCAATTTTGCAGCATTTAAGAAGCTGTCTGCTCAGTATGTGCTGTTGTGTTTTGTATTGCCTACCTTCTTCCCTGAAGTTTTGATGCTATCCTATCCACCACCAAGTGTACTTTCCGAGTTTTATTGTTGCCTCTCCTTTACATTCATCTGATTATTTTTAGATCGGTGAGCTTGATATAAACATGTTGGAAAAGCTCTTAGTGAAGTGGTTCTGTTGGAAT